>JAYEPQ010000013.1:34469732-34574732 GCA_036321105.1 Dracaena cambodiana
TGAGTGAACCCTAGGGGGTCGAGATCATAATGCAAAATAAATTTTTTAAAAAAAATTATTGGAGATAGTGGAAATGAACTGCAGCTCAGGTGACTCGCATGAGCTGTCAACTCATTTCCATTTTTCATATAGATACTTTTTAAATAACTTGACCTCTTCGGTTTCGGTTTCAAATATCAAAATCGAAATCTGATTGGATTATTTTGGTTCTGTTAGGAACTAAATTTTGAATAATGTTTGTTTAAAAATTATAAATCTAATTATTCTTAATAAATATATCTTTTTTAGATATTGAATTTATGATTTATAGTGTGTGTTAATTCGGTTTCAATTTTTACCGAGCTCTCCTCACCTTATATACAAAAGAGTTGAGATAAGGAATTAGCGTAGAGAGTGCATATTTTGCTATATTTTGTACACCAGACAATTAAAGTTAGGTAATACCAGAGAGATTGACCTTCTACCTGATTTGGGACGGTCCCACATTGTAATTAGGGAGGATAGCCACCTCAGAAAAAAAAAAAAAAAAAAAAAAAAAATCATATTTGCTCTATCTTCCAAAAAAATTTATAACGTTGTTCTCCTCCTAAATTCTCAATTTTACGAAAAGTATGATTATAAATGATGAGTGACTTAGTGATGGTCTAAATATAATATCACGTTTTCCAGGATATGATAATGTTCAATAACCATTGAAAATGAATATGCCAAATTTAAAAATACGATAAATAAAGAAAATACTATTGTTGTATCATCACATATACACATATAAAGAAAAATTATCATGGGATAAAAGATCAATTTTTCCAATAGAATAAATATCAAGTCAAAAATATGAGAGGATTTAAAGAAATCCATATTACAAACTTAGGATTTAGAGTCTAAAATAACAACAGAAAATAGAATAAATTGCAATTGTCTATCTTATTTTATCCATTTTCTATTATTTTAGTAAGATAGATAATTGCATTTTATTTTATTCTATTTAGTTTCAAACTCTAAGTCCTATTTTGTAATAAAAAAATTTTTGAATCATTTCATAGATTATTAGGGTTTTTCTATATTATATATATGTGAATGTGATAACAATATTTTATTTATTTATTGCATTTTTAGATTTGACATATTCATATTTGAAACGTTTATCGAATATTATCAGATATGTGGCATCACAAGGTATTTAATTGTATTTGACATTGAGATTCCTTTTTACAAGTTCCAATACCCTCACAGGGCTCAGGCTTAGCCTCAAACGTGAACCCAAAGATGAGGCGGGAGAAATTTTCCACAGACACAACATTTTTACATGGATAATACATCTTAGTATGTAAAAATAAATAAATAATAATAATAATAATAAATGTAAAAAATAAAAATAATAAAAAGAGTAAAAATAAAGAAAATATTAAAAAATTGAGTTTGATAGACATATATTGAGCACCGCCCACATAAACTAAGCTCCTTAATACATTGCTCACGTACCCTGCCTACCTTCACCTGAGTACAGCTCACCCATTCATTGCGGTGCAGCTCACAAACATTAGTACAGCCGCGCGCAATATGAGGACCCACCCGCATCACGGTACAGCTCACCCCCCTTAGGCAGCTGGTGCTCAGATTGATCCAGTGTGTGTGCGGTGGTCGGGATCGATCCAACTCAAAGGCTGACAATATTCGCTGGAATTCAGATTCCAAATATGCTCACCGATCTCTCGTACAGCTCAGTGTTTGTCCGAAAATTGCATCTTTGATTCCATTGCAAAAATTATTTGAATTACAACGAATTGAGATTACAAAATAATCCGAGGAATTACAAGAACGGGAATATTAATTTATTCCCTTTTTTATATGGGTTCGGGTGGCGGTGGAGTCTTATTGCTGCCTCCGTTGACCGTCCGAACAGGAGAAGATGACTCTGCTCTTTTCCTTGATCTCACGAACTCGCCCGTAATCGTCCCAAAATCTAAGAATCCAAAAGTCCTCTCTCCGGTTAAATTCTTGTATTTTATAGACCGAAGAAGCTCCAAATCCGGCTCAATTCTCTCCTGAAAAATCGGATCACGGATTATCAGTCCAAAAATAGGAAACAAATAATCGGAAAAGAATGGAAAACAACAACCCGCGGGATCGCCCCCGCGGGAATCCTCCCGCGGGTTGCAACCCGCGGGCACCCGCGGGAGGATTCCCGCGGGTGCCAACCCGCGGGTGTGCCCACTTAGCAAAAAAAGTTTTTTTTTTCTTTTTTTTGGTATTTACATAACCCCTTCCAAAGTTTTCGAAGTTCTGTATTAAACCGTACTGAATTTCGAAATACTTTGGATTCTTTAATTTTGGTTATAGACTTTTTAAAAGATTTGGTCGATAGAGATAACTGTTAATATATTCATTTATTTAATAATAAGCAGAGGTATGATTTTAACGTACTCATTAGAGGACAAGCAGAGGTATAATGTTAACGTTCTTATTTTAGGTCAAGCAGAGGTATAATATTAACGTGCTTATTTTAATCCTAACCGTTCAGTGACATCTAGTATGACGAATCAGGAAAAGACAGAGGTGACATTAAACGTGTCTTGGAGCTTAACCTATTCAGAGGATCTGGTCGTGATAGGGACAAACTGACTAAACAGAGGTGACGGTTAACGTATTTAGCTTTAGAATCAGACTATCATAGGTAACTGTTAACTTGATAGGGAGATGATTTTCGTTAGAGGTGATTTTTAACTTAACGACATCAAAAGCACGTTCATCAGAGGTTGTAATGTTGGACTTGATGAAGTGTGAATTTTCTTTTCTGTCAAAAGTGATTTTTTTTTAACGTGACAAGGGATTTAATCGGATCTTATCTTATTTGATTTTGAATTATGATGTCAGATGTATGATTTTAACTTGACAAATATTTTGGAGTGTCGCTTGCTCTGTTGGAGTAAAATGACAAGAAAAGTTTTGCTGTCAGAGGTGAAATCTAAACGTGACAGGAGATTTATCTGATTAGGATTTTTAGCAAACCCCCAGCTATCAACGGGTTTGATTTGCTTTTACCAACTACCGTTTGAGTTGGGCTAGCCATGCTATTCCCTTCAGCATGGTGAGTTGTCAAGGATTTCGTTTGGGCTTAAATGCCAAACTTTTCCTCTTCACTTTGCCTTAGCAGCTTAGGGCAGTGATGTATTCTTATATTCGGATAAGAATACTGTTGTGACAGATTTGTCGTGGGATTTTTAGCAAACCCCCAGCTATCAACGGGTTTGATTTTGCCTTTACCAACTACCGTTTGAGTTGGGCTAGCCATGCTATTATCCTCAGTATAGTGAGTTGTCGAGAGTTTCGTTTGGGTTTAAATACCAAACTTTTCCTCTTCCCTTTGCCTTAGCGGCGTTGGGCAATTCATACTTTTACCCCCAGTATGAATGGGTTGGCGAGAAATCTATTCTCTTCCCGTAGCTTAACGGCATTGGGTGATTCATACTTTTTACCCCCAGTATGGTGGGGTTGGCGAGAAATTTATTCCCTTCCCGTAACTTTAGCGGCGTCGGGCAATTCATACTTATTACTTCCAGTATGGTGGGGTTGGCGAGAAATTTATTCTCTTCCCGTAGCTTAACGGCATCGGGTGATTCATACTTTTTTACCCCCAGTATGGTGGGGTTGGTAAGAAATTTATTCCCTTCCCGTAGCTTTAGCGGCGTCTGGCAATTCATACTTATTACCCCCAGTATGGTGGGGTTGGCGAGAAATTTATTCTCTTCCCGTAGCTTAACGGCATCGGGTGATTCATACTTTTTTACCCCCAGTATGGTGGGGTTGGCGAGAAATTTATTCCCTTCCCGTAGCTTTAGCGGCGTCGGGCAATTCATACTTATTACCCCCAGTATGATGGGGTTGGCGGGAAATTTATTCTCTTCTCGTAGCCTTATCGGCGTTGGGTAATTCATACTTTTTACCCCCAGCATGGTGGGGTTGGCGAGAAATGTATTTTCTTCCCGTAGCCTTGTTGGCGTTGGGTAATTCATTTTTTTTTTACCCCCAGCATGATGGGGTTGGCGAGAAATTTATTCTCTTCCCGTAGCCTTGTCGGCGTTGGGTAATTCATGCTTTTTACCCCCAGCATGGTGGGGTTGGCGAGAAATTTATTCTTTTCCCGTAGCCTTGTTGGGTTGGGTAATTCATTTTTTTTTACCCCCAGTATGGTGGGGTTGGCGAGAAATTTATTCCCTTCCCGTAGGTTTAGCGACGTCGGGCAATTCATACTTATTACCCCCAGTATGATGGGGTTGGCGAGAAATTTATTCTCTTTCCGTAGCCTTGTCGGCGTTGGCTAATTCATGCTTTTTACTCCCAGTATGGTGGGGTTGGCGAGAAATTTATTCTCTTCCCGTAGCCTTGTTGGCGTTGGGTAATTCATTTTTTTTTATATATGGGGGTTTAAATTAACCGCCATATGCTCGTTTTGGGAATTGTTGTGAGCCCAAGTGGTACCTTTAGACCACACACATTAGATGTGTCGAAGTTAGCTCTAACTCCTTTTTTGTTCAGTTTTGAGCTGAACTGCTCCAGCGTCAATCAACGCTTGAATTTTATCTTTTAAGATAAAACAATTCTTTGTAGGGTGACCTACAATCCGATGGTATAGGCAGTAATTCTGATCGTTAGTCTTCCCAATTTCTTCAGGCCTCTTGCTTTCCGGCAGGTTGAGCATCTTGCGTTTGTTGAGCAGATTGAACATAGTAGCAGTATGTTCATCCTTGAACGAATACTGCTTTTGAAGCCTGGGTGACTTTGCTGTGTTGCTTGTAGTTGGCCATGGTTTCTGCTTCAGTGTACTTTCTACCGCCATTGCCGTTATGTCTTTCCCTTTTGAATGGGAAAAATGGAATGGAGATTCGTTTGTACTGTCTCCGGTTGCAGACTGTTGTTCTTCGAGGCGTCGAAGTATCTCTTCAGCCTGTTCACCTTGCTTAAGCAGATCTTTTCATGATTTGGATTCGACCGAGCCCATCTTGTCTAGGATATCGGTCAACAAGTTGTGTCTGCAAGTTTCCACAAGCGTGTCCTGCGTCATGCCATGTGGGCATCGAACAGAAAGCTCTCGGAATCGCTCGACATAAGTTTTAACCGTTTCGCCTTCTTCTTGCTTCGCTGCTAGCAAAGATAGTATCGAGACTTCAGTATCATCTTCAAAAAATCGGGCTAGGAACTCACGTTCTACATCAGCCCATGATTTAATTGATCCTTGGGGTAACTGCATGAACCAGGTAAATGCTGGCCCCCGTAAAGTACTCGCAAATATCTTAGTCATGGTCGGATCATTCCCCATGAGATGTCCTGTCTGCGAGAGGAAGTAGAAAATGTGCTGTTATGGCGAACCTTTACCGTCGAATGACTAAAGGTTCAACGGTTTGTATTTTGTAGGGTAAGGCACGGTCTCCCATTCTATGGGATAAGGACGGACTACCCCCACCTCTTGCAGTTTCTTTCGATGAAGAAGAGCTTGTAGTTGATTCTCCATCTTCTCTATTTTTTCCACGTGAGGGTTAATGATAACCTTCACTTCCTCTTCTTCTCTTGAATGAGGAGGCACTTCTTCATCCTCGTCCTTGCTGTCTTCATTTATTTGGAAGGGTCATTTTCCTTTCTGCCGACCAGAAATGGACGACGAGAATTGGTTCCTCCTAGTTTGAGCCAGCAACTCAATTAAAAGTTGTTTCAATTCTTCTATGGTCTCCTCTTGCTGTTCGAGACGTTTTTCTTGTCTCTCAAGCCTTTTAGAGACTTCTTCTAGAAACGCGCCCTCTGGTTCGATAGAAACTCTTTTTGATCCTGGAGTGATTTCCTTATCCGAAGGGTTGTTTCCGACCACCTTTTTGCCTTTATTAACCATAAGTGATGAGGCGGCAGGTAGATCGGTTTCAGAGCACACCCTCTTTACCGTCCGTATTCTTTTGGATTCGGTGATCCGCTCAAAAACGGACCATCTCGGATGGCACTCGCAGTTTGATAGAACAGTTGAGATTAACTGTTCGCATTGGCATTGAGAAGTATTCTGTGCAGAGTTCTTCTTCCAATTGAGGTATTCTCTCAAGTCTTGAGATACTTCTTTATCTCTATTTGCAATCTGACGCCGCTTGCGTCGCAAACTTGGTTCATAATACTGGAGAGTTTGCAATATTTCAGGGTTGGGCTCTTTTCCTGAATCAGATTGTTCTCCAACCCTTCTGCGGATTCTTCTGGAGTGTGTGCTGGCCTGCGCAGTTGTACGGGCCTCGCACGCATCTGACTTGTTCTTCGGGATTTGGAGGATTCTATCATGAATATGTTCATCCGAAGAGAAATTTGAAGACCTACCCTCAGGTGAGTTCATGAGCACATTCTTATATTTGTTTGTAGAGGAACGGGATGGTACACCTGAGAGAGTAACCAAAAAGTTAGATGTGCGCTGTGTGCTCACTGCGCGTGTGCCCGAATAGACATCAAAACCAACCCCTGATTTTTTCTGCGGAGTGCAACCTGAGGGAAACCCGCGGTGTGCAACCCGCGGTTGGAACCGCGGGTTTCCACCCGCGGGGTTGCCCCCGTGCAGTGCAACCCGCACTTCTGCCTGCGGATTTTCATTTTTGGAATTTTTCTTCTCTGATGTTTCCTGATCTGGATTTTCTAACCGCAATTTTCCAGAGGTACTGTTGAGGCGGGCCCGCTGGGCCTTACGCCTCAGGTTTCTCTTCTGAGAGGGTCGGGGACTGGTTTGACTTTTGGCTTGACTTTGGAATGGGCGATAACGCCGTGTTCTTGACAGACGATGACGTCCTGTCAGTTCGAACGGGCGATGACGCCTCATAAATTCTCATAGACGATGACGCCTCATAAATTCTCATAGGCGATGACTCATTTCCGGTGGGCGATGACGCCTCACCTTTTTTCATCGTCACCCGGCGATGACGCCTAGGCTCCGAATCAGAGGAAGAAAGAAATTCCTCATATTTTTGCTGGTCAACTTCTATGACCAGCGTCTCAACCATTGAGCCAATCGGCACCCGGTCGGACTGCGCCACCAGATTCTCTGTGGTAAACAGAGGGGCTCCCACTGTGGTCACCAGTTCTTGTTTGCTCGAAAATTGTTTCTTTGATTCCATTGCAAAAATTATTTGAATTACAACGAATTGAGATTACAAAATAATCCGAGGAATTACAAGAACGGGAATATTAATTTATTCCCTTTTTTATATGGGTTCGGGTGGCGGTGGAGTCTTGTTGCTGCCTCCGTTGACCGTCCGATCAGGAGAAGATGACTCTGCTCTTTTCCTTGATCTCACGAACTCGCCCGTAATCATCCCAAAATCTAAGAATCCAAAAGTCCTCTCTCCGGTTAAATTCTTGTATTTTATAGACCGAAGAAGCTCCAAATCTGGCTCAATTCTCTCCTGAAAAATCGGATCACGGATTATCAGTTCAAAAATAGGAAACAAATAATCGGAAAAGAACGGAAAACAACCCGCGGGAATGCAACCCGCAGGATCCCTTCCGGTTGTAACCCGCGGCGGGTGTGCCCACTTAGCAATTTTTTTTTTTTTTTTTTGGTATCTACACTCAGCAGATTCCAAATATGCACACCTCATCTGCTCATCTTGTCCTTTACCTGAAGATATTATTTATGTACAGCAGTACAGAGTCCGACAAAATAAATGATAATTGACCTTACGTAAAAAGCCGAAGGGGGCCATACATGCAGGGAAGTTCTATTGAAGCACACCACTTCGCTAAGTAAGCCGTCAATTTCTTTTGCAAGTTTGCCATTAATTTTGTGTCCAAGATTTTTTGTTTTTTGATGGAAAATTAATCTCCAAATAATGTTAAATCTACAAGAAAACTAATTTTCGAACCGTATGGAAACTGTCATGGAGAGTAATAGCTGAATGAGAAAGGTGGGCTCACTGAGCAAAGGGTGTGCTCAAATATAATTGCCCATGCATGCTGGCATTTAAACAGCAGCAAATGGAATGTACTAGTTGCTTTTAATTTCTGTAAGTACTGCAACTTCTAATTAAAAAACTGATTCATGTTCTATTTCCTTCAACTAAAACCATTTAAGGCATCATGACGATAATGGGATTTCGTCATAACTACTAAACAATTCCCTTACTCAAATTAATATTAAACCAATTCTTTCCAAAAGGAATGATTTAGAAAATTAGGTTAGCTCATTGATATTTTTGATTGAAATGTAAAATTTAACAGAGGAGAACTAATCATGAGCACAAACAAAAAAAAATTGAAAGACAGTTAAATCTTAAAGGCTGTGTTTGGTTTGAAAGAAAAAGGAAGGAAAAAAAAAAAAAAAACTAATTTTCCATTTTTTTTCTTTTCTTTTAAATTTTCTCTAATAATAGAAAATATTTTCTTTCATATTTTTATTTCTTTTCTTTCATTTTCCCTCAAACCAAGGAAAGCAAAGTTTGAAAGCTACATTTAGTTTGAAAGAAAATTAAAGAAAGTTAAAGAAATGGAAAGCAAAAGAGAAAGGGAAAGACAGATAATGTTTTTTTTATTATTTGGTATGGAAAGAAATTAAAAATAAATAAATTAAAAAATAAAAATAAAAATAAAAAATAAGAAAAAAAAACTTGCTCCGAGTTCCATCCACCCTGCTACTATTATTTTATAACATAGAAATACAAAATGAAATTATCTCTCATTTACTGTATAATTAAGAGAGAAAAAGAGAGAGAAGATTTTATACCTTATTTTCATTTACTTGGTTTCAACTTAATTTCTTCCATTCTGAGTTTTCTTCCAAATCAAACAATGGAAACTAATTTGCTTTCATATCATTTCTTTTCTCTCATTTTTCCTCAAACCAGAGCCGAACAAAAACGAAAGATCATGACACTCTATCATTTTAACGTTAACTATGATTCACTTTCAAACAGAGAAAAAAAAATGAGAAAGGAAAGAAGAAAGAAAGAAAGAAAAATAGAATCATGAAGAAAACTGTACAAATCACCTGCTCTCCTCAATGAGTAGAGCTTACCAATTTAAAAAAACGAAGATAAAACTGAAGAAAATATTGATGAAGATGATAAAAAAAAAATATGAATGTTAGATTTAAATAAAAATACATTTGTATGCCCAAAAAAATTGTAAATTTCCTTATATTGCTAATTTGATTTTAAATATAACAATAAAAGAAAAATTATAAAATAAAATCCGAGATTATAAGAATAGAGAAAATTAATTTGATTCCCTTTTTAAATTTGTTGTGGGTCTGGCAGCTGTGGAGTTTTATTTCTGTACTTAATTGACGATCCAATCTGGATTGGAAAGTGAAGATGATCTAGGTAATTCTCCTCCTCTGGACTTTTGGAAGATGCTCTCTGCTTCTTTGAGTTCTGGTCCTCCAAAAAGAATCCCCTTTTCTGAGCTTCGCTCCCCTTTTCTTATAGCTAGATTGAGGAGATTTCAAATCCGCCTCAAATCCTTCATCTAAATCCCGATCAAATATGTGCAACTATTTTTTAGAAATCTGGATCAAACCGTAATCGAACTATGGAAAGGGGCAACCTTACGGGAGCAACCCGCGGGTGTCATCCCGCGGGAGCGCTCCCGCAGGTGGGCACCTGCGGCGGGAAGCCTCCCGCGGGTTGGCACCCGCGGGAATTATTCTCGTGGGTGGACTCAACGGGATAATTTTCATGTATAATTTTTTTTTTACTGTGTCTACAACATTGCTGGATAGGAATGAGTGGAAAAGAAATATTTATGTCATCAATTCTGCATGCAAATTCTTTCAGTTCATATAGCTTCGTCCCGTCGAGTTAATTTTTGCTGTGCAAAGGCTACATCTTGATCTATCTCCGATACTTTTTATGTAATTACGGTTCTCTGCTCAGTGAGGAGGGACCATAATATTTGTATGTTGTTATGTGCTGGTAATTATTAATCAATAGAATGCGGGAGGCATTGTCCCACTGTTTATGCTTAAATAAAAAGTCTGACTGCAGCCGTCATGCTTTAAAATTACTGGCTGCTCCGCAGCCAATCGAATTCGCCATTGAGGTTAGCTTCTGAGTTCTGATTCGTACAAACATGGAAAGAACATAAATTAATTAGATCTCCTTTACCCTTAAGAAATATTTAATATAATTAAAAAAAAAATCAATTTGATACACTACAGTTATAGACTTTGAAGCTTGAGCATGAACAATATTTTCAGAGAACAACGTCATTTTAGTTTTGCATGTAAATCATCTTCATATGTTTGCTTAGAATTTTATTTTTCAGTAAGTAGCATCAAGAGATGATAGGATCAGTTGATAATAGGCAAACTTTCAAACCCCAGATGCACAAAGCGCAAGAGAAATTGGAAATAGGCAGGCCATGCAAATATAAAAGAGAGTACTTTATATCGCATTAAGAGGCCAATTCTTAAAGGCAAAAAAAAAAACTTCGTTTAAGTGCGTAATAAGTATGGTTCGAGTTGGGATGTAAATTGGCGGATCAATGGAGACAATACTAATTTATCCTATTTAAAATTTTAAATTAGAAATAAATTTTTTTTTAAAAAATTTAAAATCTTAAATAAAACATACCAAAGATTAATCCCTGAACTTGTTTACTCTCGCCCCTTGACCTAGGTAAGAAACGAACCTCTACTTCTGTAAAGATTGGCTTGCTCAAAAGTGGCTGGCTGACACCAAGCGCTCCAACGTACTCAGGTAACCAAAGAACTGCAGATCAAATCATTCTCGCCGTTCTTTATGTCTGTTGCTAGCGCTTCTTTAATTAGGTCATCTTCCCCTAAACAGAACCGCTAGCAACAAACATGATGGACAGCGAAACGAGCAGGGGCCATATATATGCCATCTCTCTTTCTCTCTCCATTGAGAACCTCAGAAGATACACACTATAACTTATAGAAGGTGATGAAAGAGGAGGAATGCAGTGGGAGCAGTATAAGTAGGAAGAGACTAATGGGAAATTCTAAATGCGCACCACTTTTTTCTTTGTGAGCACCATAGGCTAATTGATAGGCTAATTTTAAAATAATTACTATGTAATTTATTTATTTATTTTTTTTTACAAAAATAGCCTTTACTTCTTTTATAGTAAAGCACCATGGTATTCACCCTTTTCTAAGCGAGTATCATGAACTTCATTCTTTTCTAAACGAGCACCATGATCTTTCTTCTGCATACATCGACAGATTGCAAGAGGGAAAATGGACTAGCAGCAATAGTCCTCGCACAGTAACGAGGGGCGGGCGAATATAAGAGATGAACGGAAGTTGGGAAGTTGGGGTTGATGCTCATTAGGAAAAAAAATATTGGAGAGAAAATAATTATGAGAGAAAGAAACGACGTTAAATGGAAATATTGGTGGTGCTCGTTAAGGAAGAAAAAACACTATTTTTTAAAAAGTTATGTGATGCTTGCCAAGCAACTCACTGAGAGAAAGGTGGTGTGCATTTAGAATTTCCAGAGACTAATGAATTATTAATGGGGCAGAGGTAGCTTTTCATGAGGACCAATGCACCACTCGATTCGGATTTTGGACGCATTTGGGGTGTCGAGATTCCTTGAGTAATGATCATATTCTGTGTCTTGTAATTAAATGAGTGTGTGAAGTTCAATGAATCGGGACATGTCTGCCAGGGAATTTCCAAAGGAGCACGCCATTTTTCACAGTGACCGCACTTTTTAAGAATTGTTTGGATCAAAAATACATTAGATGGTGAACTCACTAGGAAAAGTGGTGTGCTCCTTTGGAAACTCTCGTCTACTACCGCTAAACTCTTTACATTATTCGAGATAGGGTGAACATTGGTTTGATTTCATAGGGATGAACATATAGTCGGAATGGTTGGATTTTGATCAGAAGAATCCAACCATCTCCCACTAGACGGAGAAGACCAAGACTCTGATCATCATCCTAGTCAGAAAACCGACCGAACTGGATCGGTTGGAGGTGGTCGAATTTCAGTGGAGTCGGTCGGATTTCAACAAAGAGAGTGGTGATGCTAGATCAATCTCTCTTTCAAATGACTGTTTTATTCAAAACAATTCTAAATAATCAAATTCAAAGAAAGAATACAGAAATAAAAATTAAATATTAAAATACTAAATAATTTCTCTCAATTCTCACCACAACTTTACAGTTTTGTTGCAATGAAAGGGACCTTCAATATGTTATCAAAGCAACCCAGATTGGCAGGAGCGCGAATTTAATTGCGGATTTTAAAAAGAAATTATACCGCTACACAAAATCCAGGTTTCTGTCCAAAATGGGACTTCAACCTGCGGAACATGTTAAAATACAAAATAATTTTCCTCAACCCTCATAACAATTTCGGAGTTTTGGTATAGTGAAAGTGACCTTCAACATTAAAAGAATTAAAATCTTACTTGGAAAGAAGATGGCTTTTGGAGTTTACAATTTCCTCTCTTCAATCGATCGATTCCTTTTTTGAACGGTAATTCTTAAGCGCCTTGAATTGAAAGAGACTAATATTAGGTAGGGGTGAGTATCGATCGGTTTCGATCGGTTTTAGGTAGAAAATACCCCACCGAAAATCGAACCGAACTAACAAAACCGAAAACGAACTGATCAAACTTTACAAATAACAGAAACCCGAACCGAAAGTTCGGTTCGGTTCAGTTCAGTTTCAGTCGGTTTTCGATTTTCTGGACTGCGACCTAGAAGTCCACTTGAGTTTAAAAAAAAATAGGCTTTCTTATGGGTCAGGTTGAATTACTGGGTTATCGAGTCGAGTAAAGTTACTGTTTGGTTTTTTCGGTCGGTTTCGGTTGGCGATTACGCCACCGAAATCCGACTCGAAGGCCGAATTAAGTTCGGTTTTGTAACCGACCCGACCCGATAACCGAATAAACCGAACCGATTGGTTCGGATCAGGTCAGTTGAGTGGTTTTTTTTCGATTAATTTGAAAATCTACTCACCCCTAATGTCAGGTGTAAGAGACGAAACAATTCTAAATAATCAAATTCAAAGAAAGAATACAGAAATAAAAATTAAATATTAAAATACTAAATAATTTCCCTCAATTCTCACGACAACTTTACAGTTTTGGTGCAATGAAGCAGACCTTCAACATGTTATCAAAGCAACCCAGATTGGCAGGAGCGCGAATTTAATTACGGATTTAAAAAAAATTATACCGCTACACAAAACCCAGGTTTTTGTCCGAAATGGGCCTTCAATTTGCGAACATGTTAAAATACAAAATAATTTTCCTCAACCCTCATAACAATTTCGGAGTTTTGGTATAGTAAAAGTGACCAACATTAATAGAATTAAAATCTTACTTGGAAAGAAGATGGTTTTCGGAGTTTACAATTTCCTCTCTTCAATCGATCGATTCCTTTCTCGAACGGTAATTCTTAAGCGCCTGGAATTGAAAGAGACTAATATTAGGTAGGGGTGAGTATCGATCGGTTTGGTTCGGTTTTAGGTAAAAAATATCCCACCGAAAATCGAACCGAACTAACAAAACCGAAAACGAACCAATCGAACTTTACAAATAACGGAAACCCGAACCGAAAGTTCGACTCGGTTCGGTTTCAGTCGGTTTTCGATTTTCTGGGCTGCGACCTAGAAGTCCACTTGAGTTTAAAAAAAATGGGCTTTCTTATGGGTCAGGTTGAATTACTGGGTTATCGAGTCGAGTAAAGTTACTGTTTGGTTTATTCGGTCGATTTCGATTGGCGATTACGCCACCGAAACCCGACTCGAAGGCCGAATTGAAGTTCGGTTTTGTAACCGACCCGACCCGATAACCGAATAAACCGAACCGATCGGTTCGGATTAGGTCGGTTGAGCTGTTTTTTTTTTATTAATTCGAAAATCTACTCACCCCTAATGTCAGGTGCAAGAGACGAATGTCAAGAGGCTTTGCAAGGGTTTGTGGATTACCATCAAGAGATTGGAGTTAGGAGTGGTTCACTAATCATTTGGTCTCTTTTTTATTAATGTAGATCAATGGTGCATTAAGTGTTAAGATTTCATAACTTGCATTCAAAATTGTTCCCAAAATAATGTGGATGCCTTTTGACCGGCCAATGACCAACCCATATGTCCCCTCTCTTCTCCATGCATGTTTGTTGTGCTTTTATAGGAATCCTCCCCCTGTCATGTGTCCCTTCCTCTTCCCTTCTAAACCGACCATGCAAGTTTGTTGTATATTTCTTGGAACTCTTTCTTTTTAATAAAGACTATTTATTGTTTGTTGTGCTTCTCTTGGTATTCTCTCCAAGTTAAATGCAGCAATTTGCAATGTCAATATACCTCCTTCCCTCTTTCTCCTTGATATCTATTGCAAGCACATAACTAAACACCTGTCATAGTATTATTATTGTATAAGAAGCAGCATGATTTCAGAGTGAGAGAAGATGCAGTCGGTGACAGTCTGAATCCGATCAACTCCAACAAAGAGTCGACCGACTCTAATCAACCGTATTTATCTATCGACTTTGGTTTTTAAACTCCAACCTAACTCTGACCGAGTACAGTCGAAGTCAGACAATTTGGTCAGAGTCGGATTGCCGGGTATATCTCTAGGTTTCGATTGATTTTCTTCAATTTTGATAAAACCAAACTAACCGAACAGAAATGAAAATCTAAACCGAATTGAACTAGCTTAGCTCAATTCAATTAAGAATTGAATTATGAATAGAGTTTGTTTAAGAATTATAAATTTAATTATTCTTAATAAATTTATCTTTTTTAGGTATTGAATTTATGATTTATAATATATATATATATATATATATATATATATATATATATATATATATATATATACTTTTTAAATAACTTGGCCTCTTCGGTTTGGGTTTCAAATATCGGATTATTTCGGCTCGGTTAGTAACTGAATTTTGAATAAAGTTTGTTTAATTAGGTTTCAATTTTAACCGAGCTCTCCTCACCTTATATACAAAAGAGTTGAGACAAGGCATTGGCGTAGAAAGTGCATATTTTGCTATATTTTGTACACCAGACAATTAAAGTTAGGTAATACCAGAGAGATTGACCTTCTAACTGATTAGGGACGGACCCACATTGTAATTATGGAGGATAGCCACCTCCAAAAAAAATTTTTTTTTTTAAAAAAAAAATAATCATATTTGCTCTTTTTTCCAAAAAAAATTATAACGCTTGTTCTCCCCCTAAATTCTCAATTTTGCAACTCCATTCTGTTAAATTTTTAATTTTCTTCCATGAAAAGTATAATTATAAATGATGAGTGACTTAGTGATCGTCTAAATATATAATCACGTTTCCAGGGTATGGTAATGTTCAATGACGCATCGAAAATGAATATGCCAAGTTTAAAAATATGATAAATAAAGAAAATACTATTGTTGCATCATCACATATACACATATAATGAAAAATTATCATGGGATAAAAGATCAATTTATTCCAATAGAATAAATATCAAGTGAAAAATATGAGAGGATTTAAAGAAATTCATATTACAAACTTAGGGTTTAGAGTCTGAAATAACAACAGAAAATAGAATAAATTGCAATTGTCTATCTTATTTTATCCATTTTCTATTATTTTAGTAAGATTGATAATTGCATTTTATTCTATTCTTGTTGTACTTTCAAACTCTAAGTCATAATTTGTAATAAGAATTTTTTCTGGATCATCTCATATTCTTTACTTTATTATTAGGGCTTTTCTATATTATATGTGAATGTGATGATGTGATAACAATACTTCTTTTATTTATTGTATTTTTAGATTTGAGGTATTCATATTTGACACATTTACCGAATATTATCAGTATCTTACGAAATGTGGCATCACAAGATTTTAATTGTATTTCAAATTGAGATTCCTATTTACAAGTTCCAACATCCTCACAGGGCTCAGCCTCAAGCGGGAGAAATTTTCCACAGAGACAACATTTTGACATGGATAATACTCTGAGTATGTAAAAGAAAATAATAATAATAAATGTAAAAAATAAAAAGAGTAAAAATAAAGAAAATATTAAAAAATTGAGTTTGATAGACATATGTTGGGCACGGCCCACATAAACTAAGCTCCTTAATACATTGCTCGTGTACCCTGCCCACCTTCACCTGAGTACAGATCACCCATTCATTGCGGTGCAGCTCACAAACATTGGTACAGCCGCGCGCAATATGAGGACCCACCTGCATCACGGTACAGCTCACTCCCCTTAGGCAGCTGGTGCTCAGATCGATCCAGTGTGTGTGCGGTGGTCGGGATCGATCCAACTCAAAGGCTGACAATATTCGTTGGGATTCAGATTCCAAATGTGCTCACCGATCTCTCGTACAGCTCAGCAGATTTCCAAATATGCACACCTCATCTGCTCATCTTGTCCTTTACCAATAATTCTCCAAAAAACAATTAGTACTTCACCTGAAGATATTATTTATGTACAGCAGCACTACAGAGTCCCACAAAATAAATGATAATTGACCTTATCTAGAAAGCCAAAAGGGGCCCATACATGCCAGAAATTCTATTTAAGCACACCACTTCGCTAAAAATCCTAGTTTAGTTGCCTAATAAGTGTGGTTCAAGTTGGAACAAAAGTAAGAATGCGAATGTAAGGATCTATAGAGGCAATACTTATATGTTCTATTCAAAATTTTAAATTAAAAATAAAAATTTTATTTTTTTTAATTTAAAATTTTGAATAAAATGGATCAAAAATTAATATTTGGATCGTTAAGAAACGAACCTCTACTTGTTTGAAGATTGGCTTGCTCAAAAGTGGCTGGCTGACACCAAGCGCTCCAACGTACTCAGGTAACCAAAGTACTACATATCAAATCATTCTCGCTGTTCTTTATCTTTGTTGCTAGCGCTTCCTTAATTAGGTCATTTTCTCCTAAACAGAAGCGCTAGCAGCAAACATGATGGACAGCGAATCGAGTCTCTCTCTAGCGAAACGGGTCTCTCTCTCTCTCTGTTTTTAGAACCTGAGAAGCTACATAGCTAGAACTTATGAAAGATGATGAAAGAGGAGGAATGCAGTGGGACTGGTATAAGTAACAAGGGGAAATTCTAAATGCACACCTCTTTTTTCTTAGTGAGCATCATAGGCTAACTTTAAAATAATTATAAATTTGATATTTTTTTTTACAAAAATGACCTTTATCCTTTTCTTAGTGAGCATCATAGCCTTCATTGCTCACTAATGACTCTTCTTTTGCGGCAAACTGTGAGAGGAGAAGAGAGCAAGCGGTGATGGTCCTCGCATAGTGATGAAGAGAACAATGGAAGGCGAGAGAAAGGGGGTGACCGAACAAACGCAAGAGGAGAATGGAAGTCAGGTTTGATGCTCACTAGAAAAAAAATATTAGAGAGGAAATGATTATGAGAGAAAGAACGGTTAAATGAGAATATTAGTGGTGCTCACTCGTTAAGCAGATGGTGTGCTTACTTAGAAAAGAGTGGTGCACATTTAGAATTTCCCAAGACTAATGAATTATTAATGGGGGGCCGGAGCAGAGGTAGCTTTTAATGAGGATCCAATGCACGGCTCGATTCGGGAGTTTCCTAAGGAGCACACCATTTTTCTCCCTAGGGAGCCCACTTAAAGTCCGAATAAAAAAGAACTATCAAATGGGTTTACTGGAAAAAGTGGTGTGCTCATTTGTAAGCTACCCTCGATTCGGATATTGGACGCATTAGGCGTCTTGAGATTCCTTCAGTGAGGGTCATAATCTCTGTCTGGTAACTAAATGCCTGTGTGAAGTTCAATGAATCGGGACATGTCTACTACCTCTAAACTCTTACATCCTCATCCATGTACATAGGGGTGAACATGGGTTGGTTTTCTTCGATTCTTATGAATTTTGACAAAACCAAACTAACCGAGAAGAAATGACAACCTAATTAGAATCAAACTAGTTCAGTTCATTTACATTAGTAACTAAATTTTGTTTAAAAATTATAATTATACTTTTTTAATATTATAAAATTATAATGAATTTTGAATATATATATATATATTAAATAACTCGGCCTGTTTTTTTTTTTTTATTTCACATCTCAAAATCGAAAACCGATCGAATTATTTAGTTTTGAATCGATTTTGCTTATTTAGACGGTTTCGATTTTAATTTCACCGAACTCTCCTCACCATTATTTCAAATTGCAGTGTATGGGCAACGAGACAGCCCATGCCAATGCGGCCCCCCAACCCCAGCCGCCCATGTGACAGCCCATGTCAGATGCTTAATTACATTATCTTTATTTCCTTATAACATGTGGGCACTGTAGTAAGCTGAGCCGTGTGCGGGCCCACCATGCCCAATCCCTCGCTCAAAAAGTTTTCTTCTTTGATTGGCTTAGCACTAAGCACCAACTTAGTATAGTAGTTTCTGGCTCGCCAAAAATAATATTTTAGACATGCACGCGGATGAAATAATTCTCTCAGTGCCAAAAGAGTGATGTATTTTTTTTTTATAACTTTTTTAAAACAGAATATAAATTATCAATAGATAAATATGAATTATATTTCGGAAGTTTTGTACTAACAAAAATTAGGATACATTGGAATTAGAAATGACAATATTAAACAGCTTCAGTAAAAATCAATAAAAAAATATTATGAAAATTTTGATGTAAATGAGAAAAAAGTTGGAGGAAAATTGATATTACCATCGGAAGATGCAAAGTGAATAAATGCTAATCGGGAGAAAAAAATCATTAACTAAATCATATAAAGTATTTGTTTTTAGCATAACTAATGCAACGAATCTTTTTTCTTTTTTCTTTTTTTAAGGAAAAAACCATAGTCAAATTTATTCACCAATCAAGCAAATACCTGCATTTGCGATAAATAATAGGGACAACGATATGTAGTAAACTACAAGAGGATTCTAATGCCCTAAAAATAACGGATGATATTGATGTTTTTTTTTTTTTTTTTCTAGTCAAACTCACACACATATATTTTTTTTTGTAAACATTAACCTAAGTGATACTTATAGAGATTAAGATTAATTAATGTAAACTCCATATAAATTCATTCATGATGTGCCACATGGATAAGGAAGGAGTAGAGTGAGGGTTGATTATCCAATCAACTATAAACTGAGCATCGCTAAAAATATGTAAAATTTGGGAACTTAGATCTGGAGGCAATATTGATTACGTTAAGATTCATATTTAACAAGACTATTTCTACAAACAAGTCTGACAGTAATTATTAGCACTGATTTGAGAAACTGACACTAATCCCATTCATACCAGACCTCAGTTCACGAAGAAGACTGCAAAACCCCCTTCAACAATTCAACCAGCCCTCCCTTCTTCAGTTTCGAGTAACCTTTGACACCTTTGGTCTTTGCAAGTTCTTTCAGCTCAGCCAGCTTCATCTCCTCTAATTTTTGCAACTCAAACGATACATCTGTATCCATCTGCGGCACTCGATCCTCGGCCAATTTCTGCACACTCTCTTTCGATGGTGCTGGTGAAATCGGTGACTTCCTAAAAAAGTTTGATTGTGGCCGTGATGCTCTAATATCTCTTGGTGTTCTGCCATCCGATGCGCCAAGTTTTTGAGTTGAGCTTCCTTCGACCTCTTTCAGGCTCTTGTCTGTTACACAAACATGGAGAACACAATTTGATCGAAACATTAACTGCTAAAATAAGCTTCCATAAAAGAAAAAGGAACAAGGCTATTACAACAAGTAAATGTTCTATATATACCATTTTCTTGCCTCTTTCCTGGGTATCGTCGTAGAGTTCTTGAAACTGAATCAGCTGATTGCTCGTCTCTTGAACTCTTCCGGCTTCTACTTCTAGAAGTTGCAGACCCTCTTGAGATAGACAATTGTATCCGTCTGAATAGTTCAATGATATCATCCTTATTGGAGGGTCTTGGCATCTGAGTATCAGGTATCGGCAACTTATTCAGTTTACTGGAAACGATCTTTCGAGGGCGTCCTCTTCTATTTTGTTCTGAACTAATGCCTGAGCAGGAAGGCTGGAGTAAGCTTCTTTGAGAAGCAACATGAAAAGATCCATTTGCAATCTCTGCCAAGTTCAATAAGCTGCATCAAAAGATGATATCTCAGTTGATATGCTGTTTCTAATTAAGTACAAAGCACACGGAATAGTTTGAAATAAACAGGGAATAATGCAAACATAAAGTCTGGTATATAAACTCTTCACCAGATCATGCATCTATGTGCCGACTAATGTTAGAAAGTTGTAACCACACTCGCTGGCCAACTCAAAGATGGTCATAGATACATGAAAGCAAAGTTTGTACAGATAAAATTTATGTTTGCCTTTCCTAGTATCCATATTTTTTTGGAGCAATCACGGTGGATATATTGCTCTGTGTTTCTGATGAAACTATGGACTGAGAGAGAAGAATAGGTTTGCATTCTGAGGTGTATTTTGAGGCATGTAAATAAAACGGTATAATGGTTATATTTTTATAGATGAAGGAGGCAAACATAAAAGTTAAAGACAACAGAATATATAATTTGATCCTAATTACATATAATCCTTAATCAGCATAATCAACCTAATTAATGATATTTGACAAGTATACTAATTTAGGAAGATATCCTGATATATGCTAATAAATTAGAGGATTTGTCAAATATGCTAATTTAGGAAGATATCCTAAATTAGTGAGATATTCTAATAGTTTCATTATGGATACTTCTCCTGTATCCATATTGGAAGTCTCAAATTGTAAATTATTGAAAGGTATCCCTGGCTTTAGAAGCCAAAATTATTATAAATTAAAATAAGAAAAGTAAAGACAACTGGCAATGTTTGGCTTTATCTCTATTATTATTATTATTATTATTATTGAGAACATGGATGATAATATATCCTCAGCCAAATATCCATTCATATCAAAACTTTTACTATCAAGACCTATTAAGGTCAGTACAATCCGAAAAGCCTAATTACAATTACATCATCAACTACGGTTTTTTACCTTATTGGGTTTTCCATATAAATTTTTTTCTGTCATTATCACTGTTTGATACTCTAATATTTTTATTTTATGTTGTTTTTCATCATAAATTATTGCCTGCATGATTGATACGTAAATCCATCATATTCATCACTTTTGCATGCTATTTGCACCTCTAATTTGACATTTTGAGGGTTAGTATTTTACATCTTTTTCAGAGGGTTATGAAAAAACCCCTCCAATTACAAAGTAAATATGGTGAACCTTCCACTTTCCAAAAGAAAAAGATCATAATTATTAACATAATCCTTACTCAATGAGCTAAATACTTAGTTACTCTACTCAAAATAGATTAACTAGTTTAAACATTTTCTCAATCCTCTTATTAATCTTTCTTGCGAAACATGACCTATGAGTTTCTCTTGTAGTAGTCGTTATCAACCAATATTGGCAGTATCGGCTTTTTTCAGTTAAATATGATCATCTTTTAAATTCTATATGACACGGCTGATACATGTCCATATTAAGTTAGTTTTCAAACCTTTCCTCAAAGTTATTAAACCAACTCTGAGCTCATCAAGGAAAATTTTATAGTGTTCCACGGCTAAGAGGACCTAATTATGATACAATGATTAAACTTAATCCATGTTCTTGCGTTATTGAGAATTATAGCAGGTAAGATTACAAGAATTTTAAGGCAATATTTTTGCCCCTTTTTCTTTTTTTTTTTAATAGTTCTTTCAAGTAAAGCTACTACTCATATGTCTGGTGGGATGGTGGGATGGATTTAGTTGCAAAAACAAATAAAAAATGGCGCGTCATATCCATTTCGTTAATATTGTTCACCCTAATGCTATAAAGCACAGACACACGTACGAATACGAGTATATACAAGGGTTTGGAACACAAAAAAAAGTAAAATGTAGGGTACAAGAATATAATTATGCACACGCACAAAAGAAAAGTGACATATGACAGAACAATATTAAAATGTATAATCTAGATAAACGAGACATCAATGTTTATTTCATCCACCAAAGCTGGCTTGTTACATTAGATCGGTTTGATATATGAAACTAAACATATAACTCGAACTTGTAAATTAACTAGAAACGTGTGTGAGAAATGGGTATGTGTCCAAGAAATATCTTAAAAAGTGTCCATTAGTTAGACATAGTATGACATGTACAGGAGAAAGATATGTTGCAGACATGCTGGACCTGCAACCCATATCTTAAGCTTTAAGGTAAAGCGATTGTCTACCATGGTGTCTCAAACAAGATACAGATATTGAGAGGTCTTAGGCTTAAACGTCATATTTGACAACTCGGAGGTAGGGATGAGAATGGGCGGGTCAAAATGCCAATTTTTGACTCGTCCTCTTCAAAATCTTGAAATAGAAAATTGAAATTTTCATTTTCAATTCAAAATTTTGAATAGACCGGGACAAAAATTGGTCCTTGAAGCCGTCAATTCTCATCCCTATTCTGAGGGGAAAAAGTTATATTTCTTCATCTTGTATGGTGCCATCTGAGGCTTGTCATGTGGTCTAATTTACCCTGTTTTCAGCAAGCCCTTAACACAACCATTTGTGTTTGTTTCTTTAGGCCATTGAAATTGTCAGCATGAGGGGGAATGATACAATATAGATTGTCTACCCATAAACAATCCATCAGGTTAAAGCTTTTGGGAAGAAGTAATATAACAACATAATTAACAACTGGATGGTAAAAATTCTGAATGTCATCTATGGAACAATCTAATTAAAAGATGATGCTCAGATCACAGAATCTCTCTGTCCAAGTGATCTAAAATGTCGCACAAATAAACCTCCGTCTATGCTCATAGTCAATAATATCATTTTGTCTATTTGACCGGAAGCATTGTGTCATAACTCCCCCGTTGGGACATTTACTTTGTATTTGACATGAAATTGCAGTGAAATTCTACCAGAAGGAGATTATAGTACTTGCTAAGACATCAAAGGGGGTAAAGATGCAGCTGAGGTTCAGATGCAATAGATGTATTAGGCTTCTTTTTTCCAATTTAACCCAACATGCTACGGAAACATACAGGAGAACTATATGTTGTGGATCTCTCGGCCTCCACACCATCAACTTTAAGGTTCCATCTACATCGCATAGTATCAAATCACAAGATGGTAAGATATCTTTCTCTCAAAGCTTATATACTAGGCATATTTTCGTCTATATGCACTATTATTTGAGAAATGCATGCCTCATGCCCGTTTTAATCTAACTTTCAAACCGACAATCCATTAGCTTAGCCTTTTGGACGGAGTGGTTATCTAACAATAACACCAAGAATTCTAATGTCATACTTATAGAACATTAATATAGTCAAAAGATTATATTTACATCCCTTTAAATTTAGACATTCTGTAATAAAAAACGACCCGTATGGAAAATAATTTTTGGAATTATTATTACTTTTACTATTAAATTGGAAATTTATTCATAATGTGATGAAAATGTCTAGCTCTTTGGGAGTCTCAAATTGCTATACAGATTCAACAGACCACAGATAACTCGTGAGAATTTTTCTTCCTACGAGAGAAAAATAAATAAATAAATAAAAATACGAGATGCATGCGCCTCTAACATTATAAGAAACGAAACAAAATGTGATTGAGCTCACCTCTGCTATAAATTCCGGTTCTCGCCGACGCCGGCATCGTGCTCGACGAAATGCCGCAGAGACCGCTGCTCGCAAAGAAGAGAATCGCGTGCATCCTCTAGTTCTCGACCACAAAGGCGACTGATTCTAGATTGCCCTCCTCTTATCCAAATTTTTTTGCTCAAGCGCCCGCTATATCACGTGCATCTCACGTGACCCTTACTCGTTTGCCACCTCATCCCCACCGATCCTCTTCGATTTTGTCGCAGGCCTCCGCAATGGCGACGCTGCCCCCTCTCGCTCCGATCTTGCCTCCTCCAAAGGCCCCACGTCTCTTCAACGCCCAAAGTCCACTGCTTCCTTCTCACTGGGGCTCGAGATCTCGAACGCCCATTCAAAAATCCAAGCTTGCTGCCACCACTTTGGTCTCCAGCGAGCGGAGAATCGACGCAAATGGTAAAGTTAAAGAGTTTTGCCAAATGGGTAATCTGAAACAAGCTGTAGAGTCCATTGCCCATCTCGATTCCGTCGATATTGAGACTTGCCTCTCACTTCTCCAGCTCTGTGCCGACCTTGGATCGTTAACCGATGGCAAGAGAGTTCATTCTGTTTTATCTTCTCGAGGCGTCGACATGGACGCATCATTGGGATCGAAACTGGTCTTTATGTATGTAAAATGTGGAGACTTGAAAGAAGGGAGACGAGTTTTTGACGAGTTGGTGTGGAAAGATCACACCTTTACCTGGAATCTGATGATGGGTGAGTATGCCAAAGTTGGTGATTTTAAAGAGAGCTTGTGTTTGTTTAAAAGGATGTGGAGTTTGGGAGTTAAGCCCGATTCGCGAACTTTTTCGTGCATCTTGAAGTGTTTTTGGGCGTTGGGGAGAGTGAAGGAAGGAGAGGTGGTTCATGGGTATGCAGTGAAAATGGGTTTTGATGCTTGTTCTGTTGTTGGGAATGCTCTCATTGCGTTCTACTCGAAATGCAGTCGGATTGAGAGTGCGGTAAGGGTGTTCGATGAAATGCCTGAGAGGGATGTTATATCATGGAATTCGATTATAAGTGGGTGTGTATCGAATGGCTTGTCTTTAAAGGGAATTGAATTGTTTGCAGAGATGTGGCTTTCAGGGATGAATCTGGATTTGGCGACACTTGTTAGTGTTCTACCTGCGTGTGCCGATATGGGTTTTGTGAAAACTGGTAGGACACTTCATGGGTATTCGGTTAAAGTTTACGGTAACAAGGAGATCACTCTTGTGAACTCTTTGGTGGACGTCTACGCAAAATGTGGGGAGCTGGATTGTGCGAAAAGGCTTTTTGAGAGGATGGAGGAGAGGAGCATCGTGTCTTGGACTTCGATGGTCTCGGGTTATACACGAAACGGATGGTTTGAGGAGGCTATGGCATTACTTGAGATGATGGAATCCGAAGGCATCAAGCCAGATTTATATGCCATTACAAGCACTCTTCATGCTTGTGCGCGTAGCGAGTCTCTAGACCATGGTAAGCATGTTCATGTTTTTGTTACAAGGAGTGGTTTGGAGTGCAATATTTTCGTTGCAAATGCACTCATGGACATGTATGCTAAATGTGGAAATATGGAACTTGCTAGAGAGGTTTTTGATCGGATGGCTAGGAAGGATATCATCTCATGGAACACATTGATCGGAGGGTATTCTAAGAATCGCCTTCCGAATGAAGCACTCAGTCTCTTTGGTGAGATGCAGTCCCACTTCAGACCTAATTCCGTGACATTTGCTTGTGTCCTTCCTGCTGTTGCTAGTATTTCGTCCCTTGAGAGAGGGAGAGAGATGCACGGGCACATACTGAGAACTAAAGGTCTATTAGACGGTCATGTCACTAATGCTCTTGTGGACATGTACGCAAAATGCGGTGCTTTGTTGCTTGCCCGTAGGCTGTTTGTTCGAATTGCTGCAAAGGACTTGTTCTCATGGACTGTTATGATTGCTGGATACGGGATGCACGGCCATGGAAGAGAAGCGATCAATGCTTTCAGGAAGATGAGAAGTGAAGGAATAGAACCGAATGGGGCTTCTTTCATTTCCATACTGTATTCCTGTAGCCATTCGGGGTTAGTCGATGAAGGATGGAGATTATTCAATATAATGAAGCATGAATATAAGATAGAGCCTACAATGGAGCACTGTGCTTGTATGGTTGACCTACTTAGTCGAGCTGGGCGGCTAACCAAAGCATACAAGTTCATTACATCGATGCCAATAAAGCCAGATTCGTCTATCTGGGGAACGTTGCTCCGTGCCTGTAGAATCCACAGGGATGTGAAGCTAGCCGAGAAAGTGGCTGAACATGTCTTTGAATTAGAACCTGAGAATACTGGCTACTATATACTTCTTGCAAATATATATGCAGAAGCGGAGAAGTGGGAAGCTGTGAAAAGAATCAGGGAGAGGATCGGTAGGCATGGATCTCAGAAGAACATGAGCTGCAGTTGGATAGAGATGAGAAGCAGAGTTCACGTTTTTGCTGCTGGCAAAGAATCACACCCTCAGTCGGAAAAAATACAACTATTTCTTGAAGATGTGAGGAAAAGGATGAAAGAAGAGGGCTACGCTCAACAAAAGAGATTTGTTTTGATGGATGATGATAACATTATGAAGGAGGATGGACTCTGTGGACACAGTGAGAAGCAAGCAATTGCTTTTGGGATCTTGAACTTGCCAACAGGAAAGCCTATTCGAGTTGCTAAGAATGCAAGAGTATGTGGTAACTGTCACGAGGTTGCGAAGTTTATGTCGGAGATGGTCAATAGAGAGATTATATTGAGAGACTCGAATCGCTTTCACCATTTTGAGGGAGGGAGATGTTCCTGTAGAGGCTATCTGTGAGCTGGACTGAAGAACAATCAGGAGCTGCATCAAGGCCATCTAGTCGGAAAGAATATCATGGTAAGGCCCTTATTTATTTATTTTGAGAAAAACATATAACAGAAAGGTCAGTCCATTTTGATACTATCACATGTTAAGTTAGTTCATATGTGAGTATAGTCCTACATCGGATAGGACAAAGAAAGTCTATGGATTTAAATACAAAGTTAGAGACTTGACCTAATGGCTTAAATTTTTGGTTCAAACTGGTTCTCAATTTTGTGTTTAGGCCCATCATGCTTTCCGTATGTTTTCCCTCTCCACCTCTTAGGCCAGTGATTTATTCAAAGCACGTAAGTTTTCTGTGCTGGCGGCTCATTTACAGCAATCCCTTTTTTTTTATGTCATCATGTTTACAAACAATGGTCATGATCATTCATTTGTCTTATTAGATTAAGGTGCTATAATATCCAGTCTCTTGATCATTGGACATGGTGACATAGAATTTAAACATTTACATGCTGATATGGAATTCAAACATTAATGCAAATTTGGAATTACTGATGCTCGCGCATAGCCCTCTGATATAGGATTGAAACAATGATCATTCTCTTGCACATAGCCCTCTGATGCTTGCTGCTTCCACCTGATATGGCTATAGCTAGTTTAATGGAATTATTGAATGCCAGCAAGCTTTATAGTTGATTTACCCAGGGTTCTTTGCACTTTATATCCTTTAGCTTAATGATATGCCTCCAATTTTCGAATTTAACTTCTAAATATTTTAGTTTGTCTTGGCTCATCCATGTTTCCATACAACAACTAAGCCTTTTATCCGAAGTATTTGGGGTAGGCTACATGAGCCAAAAAGATAATTACATTGGATCGAGCACATGGATCATTCTTCTCCACTCATTCCTATAAATAGCGTGTTTTTGTTAAGGCCTTTAGCATGTATATTTTTTCGTATTATCTCTATCAACGTTTTCTTCAATCGTCCTGCCGCTATTTTAATTCTGTCAGTATTGTCCTTAAAGTTTTCATTCTTTTATTACCTGTTCCAAATCAGGATAAAAGAGTGTTGTGATAGACCTATGATAAGCAATATCAAAAAATCAGGATAAAAGAGTGTTGTGATAGACCTATGATAAGCAATATCAAATCTTGTCATGCATAATGATATGAGATCATCCATGCTCCTATCAAGTTTTTTAATATCAACAGATGTTGATACCGTTGCGCATTGCAAATATTGTATTAGATTTTGAGGTAACTGTATAATGTCAGTCTGAAATAGCCAATACTGTTACAATAAACCATCGGTTGATGGCAATGCCAAATTTGATATTTTAAATCATGGTTTCTTTCTTATATGTATAGTTAGGTTTTGTTGTAGGTTTAGATGCAAATAGGGAAATTTGGATTCCGTGTTATAGAAAGCTCCTTCTCTATTAATTGTCCAATGGAATGTTAATTTATGAAATGAAATTATACATACCAAGTTCATGAAAGAATTACGTTTTTTAAATATCCGCAACAAAACACACACAGACACAAAGAAAAGTTGAGGAGAAAAATGATAAGAGAATAAGAGAAGAAAAAAAAAAAAAAGAAAACCAAAAAAGGAGAGGAGATTCTTCCCTCTATGTTATGTACTTGCAGTTGTTAACTTTATATTCATACCATGATTTAACAAGTTTTCAAGAGCTTCTAGGCCTATCCACGATACTTCTTATTAACTGGAATAAAAGAATTTAGTATTCCTGGGTTTGCTTTCAGCTCTTTTGTGAGCGAAAATATTTTCTATTGTGAGGTTGACCTTGTTTGGGTTCACTTTCCCTCAACTGTATTGAAAATTTTTGTTACTAATGTTTTTATTGCTTTACTTTTCATATGTATTTCAACACTTATATTGGTTAATTTTAGAGCATGAATTCATTGGCGAGCCATTACACCTTTCCTGTAATTTGGATGACGATACTAAGGCAAACAATTCAGAATATAGCTGCAGATGTATGGAAATGAACTTGGCTTATCACAGGCTTTGTGAGAATATAGGTCCTATCGCATGCGGGCTGGGAAGAAACAATCTTTGTCAGAGACTTCGACTATCGATAATCACTTGATATCAAACAATAGCAAACCCCCGCAGCTGCACGTGCAAGATGAAGCAAAATGGAGGCATTATGCATTACGATATATGCGATGATTAACCTAATAGAGGCAAAGTGTTACGTTATCAATATGATGAGAAACTGGAGCATTTATCCTCACCTTGAAACTCCTCATAGTATATCTGCACTGAAATTGAATAATTTATAATCTAAGCAAACAACAATTCTCAATCCCATTCAAAATAAAAAATAATAAAAATTACGGTCTCGTACTATTTTCTTTCTAAAGCTCCTAACTTGTGAAATTAACCTTGAACATATCTCTGCAAACAATTTATAATTACCGCAGCACATCAATATCAATTACTTTCTATTCTAGGGAACGAGGTTCTGATAAGTTTATGTTTTTTGCCGGTTTCTTTGACAATACAATCAATTTAGCTATATGACAATGATGTTTTATTCAGAATGATGTTTTATGGGACAATAGCTATATGTCATAGCTATAAAAATTAATGCATCACGTTTTATGACATTCAAAGAAACTTATCAGAAACTTTAGTTCTGATAGAAATCAACATCCATCAAAATTTTATCAAATTGTCGGGTTACATTACACGGAAGGAATCAAATATGAAAATAATGTTTTATTCATCCTATTAATTTAAAAAATTATTCCGCAGAAAATCTATATGACAATGATGTTTTATTCATACTATTAACAACTTAAAAAATTATTCTGAAGAAAATATATAAGCAAAAGTTCACGATTCGAAAGAAAGGATTCGAAAGAAAGGATTATCGACAATATCATCTCTGTTTATGGGTGCGCACTTAGCAAAACGTTCATAAATCCAAGATAAATCTCACATACCACGGACGTTAGCCACAGACCATAAATCCAAGATATCTCTGTTTATAGGTGCCCACCTAGCAAAACGTTCATAAATCCAAGATAAATCTCACTTACCACGAGCCGTTAGCCACAGACCATAAGCATCTTCGACAGGATTTGAAAGTCCGTAGTATAAGAAAGGGTTAATTACATTCAGAAAGGGTTAATTACATTCAGACCTCCTGTAATATGAAGGGTGTATAACTTATCACTCATAAAGTTTAAAACTCCTACTTAGACCCTCTAGACCGCATTAAAAAACTGATAGAAAATCTCAAACGAAAATATTTTTTTCGCAGTGCAGAAGTCTAAGCGAGAGTTTAAAACTTTAAGAGTGATAAGTTATACACCCCCATACTACAAGGGGTCTAAGTGTAATTAACCCTATAAGAAAACCCCGACGAATACCACTTGAATAATAACAACATTTATCGGGTGGGATTTCAGAAACCAAATAAAATTCTGATCACTATAAATAACTACTATATGATCGTTCCAACCTTTTACATAAGATCAAAGACAAGAGATTGCTCTCTCAAGTAAATCAATGAAGATCATATTTGCAGGCAAAGTTGATTCAGGTTGGAGACACTTGCTGATGTTTTTTGCCTGTAATGGAATTATAAGCATAATTTTTGCTCCTAGCAAAGAGGTGAACATATAGATCCCCGATCGCTTGTATCATTTTCTTCCAATCCGCAGACGGACATTCAGTTGGCCCATGTATCAATCACAAGACTATGGGATCGTATAAGCTTTCAGTGTGTTGGAGGTGTCACATACAATGAGATTTTCTGAATCAGACGGAGTGGTGCATAGCCAATTGACCTTTAAAAGAAACAAGAAGTGCTTTTAGAGAGAGAGCTATTTTTTTGCAAGGCTTATGAATCTGATTATGAATGAAAAGTAGAAAAAAAAAAGGACGGAAAGGAAACGTTCCACCATATAACAGAAAGAAAAGTTTTCCTGAAGCATCAAGTATTTCATAATAATTTGGTATTTTTCAGTCACTGAGTAGCTGCTAGTTAACAATAAAGCTGTGCCTAAATCTGTATATTTGCCTCAAAATAAAGTCATGTATGAATGATAAAGAGAGATGTGAAAAATAAACAAAACAAACGAACAAGCAAACAATGCAGGCTAATTATCAACTACTTGAAGTCCCTGCTCAGATATGTGACCTCAACACTAATGTTATTCTCAATTGGATTCTTTGAATTCAGAGAGGTCCATAAACCATACAGTTAAAATGAAAATGCATGGATGCATATGCATATTGTATGGAAGTATATGCGAGAGATAACTAGATACTGATTATGTAAAATATAAATGGATTATAGCCCAGTCCATTCTTTAAGATGGATAACAGAGGTTAAGCGATTTGGCTGTGACTTGCTTTGTTATGACCCACCAGGTTAGGCCTAGTTTGGCAACATCATAGGCTTTTGGGACTCTCAAACCATGGATTTGAAAACCTTAAGTTGGCATCCCAGCATTGTTTCAATTTTATGGTTTTTGAATCCTAAGCAAACAAAACGATGATTTCAGAAGTTAAAACCTCCCTGCCAAACTAGGCCTTACGGTTTATGGAACTGGCTTCTTTTAGGATGGTTTGGGTTCGGTAATCAAGTTAGTTCAGGATTTCCATCCCTAAACATAACTGGTTGGCCCATTTGTATAAATGTGGGCCATCTATAACTTTAAGTTATCTATATAATCATGTTCTCACCCACACTCACCCAACTGATCTGACCCATTAACTGACCGTGTTTGTTGTTGCCTGAGTTCAGGTTACCCCAGTGTTTCAACGACAGGTTGAATCAGCTTCTTTAACCTGATCATTAACCGGATTGGGTTTCGGTCTGCAATTTATGGGGATAGGTTAATTAACAACCCTATAATCAACCCTAGCTATTGTAAGGTGTGCAATGGTGAGCATGTATGCACCAAACTGTTAGCAGAGAAAATATTAAATAAAATAAATATTCAGAAAAACATCCTCCTAATGTTTAAAGGCATGGCGAAGTTAGATCTATGCAGAATATCATCTTTCAGACATAGAGGTGTTAGTTTATGAAGCAGTCCAACCTATAAGCCACACAACATTTTCTCTACAATGTATGTAAACTGTAGCACTTCACTGTACATCAACTCCTACTTCAAACTCACACATTAGTTGGATACATATATGAAAACAAATTTAAAAAAGGTTTTGTTGAATGCATAACCATCTCATTATAAGTAATGAACTGACCTTTTTGTTGATATTAATGTCTGAAAGCAATGCATTATTGGAGCTTGGATCTGTACTGTGGAAATGTTTAGACCAGTCCCAAAGTTTCACCGAGGCATCATTTCCACCTGATATAAGAAACCGTCCTCTCTGACCAAAGAGTGAAAAGGTGCTGTGCAAATAAGAAAACTATTAAATATTGCAGGATTTCCTGTAAGATACAAAGTTTAATTACTTACACACAGGATACAGCAGCAGTATGTCCTCCAAGAGAATAATCTAGTTGAATCCTCTTCCCCATACTTTTACTATTCGTATGACCATCTGAAGCCTGCTTTTTACCGTCCTTTGATCCCAACTGAGACTTCCGAAGTGTGGAAGTTTTTGACATGCGAACAGGCTCAGATTCCCCTTCAATCACATCGACAACACCATCACCCCTTGCCACAGCGCACACCTTGTCCAATCCTGCCACTGTATCCACTTCAGGAACTGCTACCAAGTGAACAAAAGCAGGGTTGAAGCATTGTCCGATATTACTGGATGAACCTTCCCCATCCATTTGAGGCATTCCTGCATTTGGAGACAGTGATCATTGACAGAGAGCCTCCATTATCTTCTAGATAAATTAAGACTCGTAAATCAATACTTTGAATATATAACAAATAGTGCACACTCAATAGATAATTATGATATAAATTCACAAGGGAGAAGTAAAATTCTGCTAAGGAAAAATAAAATCAGGGGAAAAAATAATTAGATAATTGTTGATAGTAAACATTCCCACAGTGGAAGTCTCAGGAAGTCACAAATATTCCTAATCATTAATACTATGTAAGCCTTCTTTATCAAGTAGGGCCTGTTGTGGAGCTAAAGGGTCCACAAAACATTAGAGAAAATTTTATGACTGGATGTAAATCTAACATTAATCCTCAATTCGTACCAAATGACTAGCCAAGGCAAGAGGAAAAGAAATGGGCTTATGATAAACCCTAGAAGGCCAGTTGAAAGGTAGGAAAACCTACCTTTTTAGTTCATGCAATTTAAGCTCGTGCAATCAAGGAGAAACTCCGGACTTAGTCTAGACTCTGACGGTCTAGAAGACTATAAATAGTAATTAACTGAGTATGATACGAAATAGTTTAGATAAGAAAAAAAAGAATCACATTATCCTTCTCAGGATGTAACCAACTAAAAATATAATTAAATTAGTCCATATTGTGAATTACCACGTAATGATGCAGATAATAGACATACAACATATATTACCATAATCCACAACCTTGTATGCCCGCCCTTTCGAGAAGTCCCACATAGCAAGCTTGGAGTCAAGACCACCAGTAATAGCTGCAAATTATACAGCAAAGGTAATTAAATGGAAGGAAAAACTCCAGGAATACCAATAAGTTGTAGAACCAACACATTTCCTTGTATATATAAAAACTACTCCTCGAATTTTAAATAAGAAAAACTTCAAATCCAGCACATAGTTAAGCAGAAAAATGCGAAAGACTACTTTTAGCTTTCCAATAACATTTAAGATGAGGTGTGTAGACAATTCTGAATAGCAAGCATCCTTGACAAACAAGGCTACAACTTATAGCCTTGTAACTTCAACTACAACAACTGGACAAAGAATAATGTCACATTTTGGCATTCATGCAGTGCTATTATAAGGTTTCTGATGAAAGAAGCTCAGTAACCTTGCTAAACGAGTGGGTCAGATTAGTAGCAGGTCCAAGGCTTATACGAGTTGAATCAAACTTGGTCTTTCTTAAGTTGGTTAATATTGGGTAGGAACATTGTATAGAAAGATTTACAACTCCACATGGACCTAATCAGATTAAGCCATATTTCGTATTGATGAATTTAGTTTTTATGTCAGGAACCGAGGAAATCCGTCAGTCTTAACATGCATATATTCAAGTTCAAAATAGGAACAGGGATAAATCTTGGTCCAGCCAATCCAGTTGCTTCATTGCTTGCTACTTCTGCATTACTCCTTTTGCTTCATTGCTTGCTACTTCCGCATTACTCCTTGACACAAGCATACCCCGTTTTTCATATAGCATAAAGTAAATGACAAGAAAAGAAACAGAAGAAAAGCTCCACATAACCAATGCAGGACTAGTTGGGCACAATGTTGTCCAAAATAATATGGTATGGTGGAAATACCGTGCTAATACTGGATCTTCTGCATTATGCAGACAACATAAGGAGGATTGCACCACATTCATCTATATAATCAACATTAATCATTTTCTATTTGGTTCTTTTAGGATGTAAAAGCAACAGTCTGCATACCTAAGCCAAGTGGAGACTCTTCTAGGTATATCAACATTTTTATTAAAGAAATTAAACATTGCACGAATAAATTTTTACAGTGGATTAATATTTGATAGAATGTTCTTTGCTTGAGCATCTACTAATGATAATAACAATCCTGCTTCTAGCAGACACAGAAGTATAAATTTAATGAGAGCTCCTTTAAAGAATCCTTTTTTGAGGATTAGTCTATAGCATGATTAACTATCCAAATTAAATCCCCTAACTGGCAAATGGGGGAACCGAACCTAGAACCTTCCTCTTGAGAGTAAGGGGTGTTACCAGCGGGCTAATTCATTTTCACTGTTGATGAGAAGAGGTTCTTAAAGAATACCATGAAACATTCAAGTATACACCTAAAAAACTTAAGCCAACATGAAGAAAATATCCTTACATGCATGAGGCCCATGGAGGAAATGCTACAAGTTTAATGAAAAGTGAAGCAGATAGTATAGTACATAGTTTGCTGTCTAATAAACAAGACAAGGTTGATGCAGGCCTCGAGTGGTTGAACTTTGAAGGTGGGATTTGGGTGTAGGAGGTACCATGTTGAGGACTCAGTCATGGCCTTCATTTAAATTAAACAAAACTAAAATAAATAAAAAATCAATCTCTTGTGAATTTTGTCTCCTGTATCAAACTGAAAAAGAAAAGGTTATGTTTGCTAACAAAAAATACTTTTTAGAGGACATATTCAATGCCACAACTAATGGACATATCCATGTCAAATAGATAAAGCACAGTTAAATCCAAGCAGATTCATCCAGTATGAGCTTCTTATCAATGAGGTCAAATTACAGGACTAAAAGTTAAAGACATTGCTTCCCACAATAGCAGTATGGCACTAACTTATCTCATGTGATGAGGTCTTAGTTAGAAACTTACAATCAACATAGGGGGAAAAAATTACTTGCAGAAGCATCAATAGAGTCAACATCTCATATTTATGTATGATAAGAAGTGTAGGCATGTTGAAATACATGTCATGAAGTTAACAGTACAAAGGAAAGCTACGTGAAATACATGTCATGAGGTTAACAATACCAAGGGAAAGCTAAATGATACACACACAGAGGTTAACAATACCAAAGAAAAGCTACGTGACATGCGCGTCAACACACACGCACATTAAAAAAAAAAAAAAAAAATTGGTGTAGCCGAGACACCCAGACATGGCATGTTATTCTGTGTCCAAAACTTATAAATGTGTAAACTATGAATCAGTTAAAAAAATGTGTAACTTGGAGTATGTTATTCTTCTACAAGCTAATTATTTATTGATCATTTTGCTAAAATTAGGTCTTCTATTTAGAAATAACAATTCAATATGCAATTACTTATACAAGTGAAATATATATTTTACATATATAAGAAAACTATACATATAAGACATTTCCTGGTGTCTAGATCTTGGACAATTTCCAATGTCACCCCATGTCCATGTCAGAGTAAGACACTCGTATCCCAGTCTACAGAGCATAGAGGGAAAGGGTACCTGACCATGGCTTCCAAGAAAGAAACTGCACACTGCTACAAATCTGTATATTTTAATATTAAGGATTCCATGAAATTAATTGGTGCAAGAAGGAAAGGATGCTGGAAGAAAAACTACAAGGAATAAGTCACTGGAAGAGTTATCTCACTGTCAAAGAACAAATGGAGTATACTAGTATAGAAATTACAATTACCAAGTTTCTCAGAAATTAAGTAGTCAACCAAGAGTTTTTCCCACAGTCAACATAGGATAAGCCTTGTCCTTGCATATGACAAGGGGACAAAGTTGTGATGCACAGCAAAAGAATTGACTACAACAATAGAATAGCACCTCAACCAGACATCAAAACACTGCTTGGTCCCAGATTCCTGGCAAAGGTAAGAAGACCAGTAAATGACTTGTAACCAGGCAGACTACTCAAAGGGTAAGAAAACCACAACTTAAATCCATGTCACCACAAAAATTTGAACTCACATCTTGAATGAAATGTTCATTTAATATATCCATGTTCACTGCTAAATAAGGATACACTTGTATGAACTGCTCTTAACGTTTTGTATAAACACTGCTGGCGGGTGTCAATAATCTGCAATGGAGAGCAAACATGGACTAAGAGTATATATGAGCAAAGTAAGGAACCACATCTGTAGCATCTATTTGAGTCTAAATGACAAATTCATAAAAATACTTGTTGCCAAGGACAATTGTGCTTTATAAAAAAGACTGACAACAACACAGATAACTATAAAAAAAACCTTAGGTGCGCATTTGGAGGAAACAAGAGGGGATATTGACATTACCGTACTTGTATTTGCTTCTAGCACATGCAGATTCAATTACAGATAATATTATTTGGTAAAAGATGAATTGGGTATTTGAAGTGAATGTGGATAATAACTGGATAGAAATTAGGTACTAACAAATAGGACAAAAGGCTTATTTTAAAAAAGGACCAAAGGTGGAGGAATAAAATATGTTAATGCCCTCAAGTCTTTCCTTATACTTTAATAATAAGATACTATAATATCACGTTAGCTTGACTAATTCTTAATGAAAACTTTCCACCACGTACTATTTTATTTACTTTAAGTGTTTATACATGTGTTAACATATATTTGATATATAGTAAGTATATTTGAATAATAAATTATTTTGGATGTCTAAAACAAACATGTCCATAACTGTGTGGATATTAGACACCTACGTTTGTTAAAAAAAAAAATTGTTTATGGACTGTACAATCGATATATGTTTGCACACCTGTCCAAACTGCATGCAGAATTCCTCAAAAAAAAAAAAGTGTTAAATCCCTATTTGATATCTCTCTATGAGTTGCAAACTATGCACCGTGGGAAAATAATTGTGGATATCTTTTGTGTGGTAGAAATAAAAATTTGTTCGCCACTTGACCGTGGGGTAAGAGCTCTCATGGAGATTTGTATTTCTTAAAAGAGTTGGACAACATAGTAGCAACGATGCATAATGAATTTGCAAGGAATAAAAATTTTTAAATCTCAATTTGGTGCCCCTCTCAAAGTTTTAGATTATGTATCAAGGGAATTAATTCATGGAATTAAATTTGGTAGTTAGAAATTTGTTAAAGAGTAAAAAAAAAAAAGGAATTCACCTGCTCGTGAACTCCTACTCAATTCCGCATGCATGTACCTTGGAATCTCAGTCCACCAATTCAATGTCGATTTTCCTAATTGGATTTTAAATACTTGTCACTAAACATATTTTTTGAATCTCTTCCCTAATTTGGTGTTGATAATTGGAAAGATCATGAAACATAAATATCCTAAGGTGGGTCCCATTTTTTAAAATATCAGAAAATAATCAGAAAAGATGAAATTGTAGTTTAGCTTCTAACTTATGCAGCACAATTATTGTGAAAAATTTAATTTTTAAACAGGACATTGAATGCGCTTTGCTTATCACGTGCTTCTTCAAGTCTTATTACATAGTATACCTTAACCATGTTCCACTAAAAGCATTTAGATGACCTCAATAACCCAAGTTCACATTTATACCTCAATTCACATTTATACCTCAATAACCCTTTTTTTGGGAACATAGGGATCTTGACGTGTCACCATGACACATTACTCTTTTTGCTTTTCTTATGTTGGATGCTACTATAGAATGGGTGTAGAGTTGGCAAACTATGGATCTTACAGAAGACTACTTGAGGTATGCCTATTGCTTTTCTTGAATCAAGTAAAAGTTGCTAGATTACTAAAGTTCCATGTAATCAAGGCTAGAACACGTGAAATTCCTCGAATCAAGGGCAAGTAAAATTGATAAATTATGGATCAACAAAAAACTGAATACAAGTCACAGTGAATGTTAGAAAACTAAAATATGATTTCCAACTCTGAGAATTAATTTTTTTAAGCTATCCTCCAAATCAATAAGGATATTTTATGTTGTGACAGTTTAGTTAATCTTCTTTCGAATATGCTCTCAAACTTTCTACTATCATAGTTCTCTGCACTATCTTGTTACATTCATTTTTTGTACATCACTTTCTTTTATGTAATAATATCCTATTTGTTTATGTTATCTATGTCACATGCGTGATATTTGTGCATGTGTAGGCCTTCAAATATTCAAGTTCTGGTGGTCATTGCCTATTCAAACATTAAGATATATGAGTTAGGAAATCAGAAAACCATGAAACATGAATTATATAGTGCATGTTAGAAGGTTTTTATGAGATTCATCTTGAAGTAGCATCTTGGACGGTTGAATTACTTATAACGGTTACAGTTGGAATGTCTGGGTTTAGCCCTAAAAGTTTTTGAGGATGTAAGAGAAGATATTAAGATACAACAAGGTCAGAATTACAATACAACAAGAGGTATGCGGCTTAGAGATAGGGAGTGTGGGATCCTTGATGTATTTGTTTTGGCATGTACTAAACTCTTCAAGAACTATGTATTAAGCTTCAAACTTTATGATGTATGTAAAAGTGTTTGACAATATGTATGATCCGTTAAGATGTGATTAATATGTGGTCATTGAACTGTGTCGATCAATGTGACGTGAAAATCTTAGCAAAATCAGGTTGATATTTTGGTCGTTTATATGTGCATGATTTTTGTGAGCTGAAACAGTTTTTTGGTTGTTTACATATTTGGATGTGTTTGGTTGATATTTTCTGATGTGCATGAGTATTTGATGTCTATATGCTGATATTTTTGCTTATAAATTACATTCTCTCATAATCAATTTGTTTTTGAACCAGGTTTTCTTTTTTTTTTTTCCCTCTTTTTTTTGCTCTTGTATTAAATTTGGGGGCCTTTATATTGCTTTTGAATCAGGTTTGCTTGCAGAAAATGGCAACAGATGCTCAGGATCGAGAGCAATCAGCGACTGCTGCTCTGAGAACTGAATTGCTCAGAAATGAGAGCACGCAGCAGCTGATGCATGCTCTCAAAACTGAGCAAACTTATAAATGTGAGCAAGCGCTAAGCAGCAACTACTGCTCTATGTAACCCATCAATAGCAAATATTTTATTGTCAAGCAAATCTTAAACTTTGTTATTATTGTGTACATAATGTTTAGTCCGTTTTTTTCCCTTTTGAGACTGCATGTGTAGTAAGCAAAAGAACATCTCTTTTTCGGTTTTTTGGCCCTCTCATGTTGAATCTACGCTTTACTTTCCATTTCATTTATCATTGAAATGAAATGGACGATCTTGTAATTTCATCTTCTTCCATGGAGAAGAAAAGAACAAGGAGTACGAACATAGGCTTACTCAAAAGTAAATGACCCACACTATGTTAGTTTGGATCCATTTGAAGAGATTTGAACTAATTACACCATTGACTGTTGGGGCATGAAAGAGGGGGAGAAAGAGATCGAATGGGTCTCATGAATGAGGAGAAGATGTTATAGAGAGATAAAAGGGTTGAAAAAAATAGTCATTAGGGTATTTTAGGAATTTCAGGCAGGTTATAATTTGAAAGAGAGAAGATAATGGAATAGTCCCTTTCCCTTATTATTTTATTAGTTAAATACATTGACCTAACTTATGAGACTCAGAGGATATGTGTGTAAATACTAAATATGGAGATTTTGAGGGATACGAGTATAATATTTACGATTTGGGGGGTATGCAGCTAAAAACAGGCTTTTATATGTTTGAAATTACAAAAATTAAAAATTATGGATTTGCAAACAAATTCATGCTATTTATTTACTTGTAATTGAAGTGACAAATTGATCGAACTCTCCTCTTCTTATTTGATTGGATGCATTTATAATTTCAGGTGTGTGATAACGCGTGATCCTCTTTCAGATACTCACAAATAGGAGTTCACATGTTTTCCTTGTAAATTATAGTAAAGAATGACTTGCAACTGCCAAATGACCCCAGTTATATAAATCCATCCATATCCAAAATTAGTTGGAAATGATACGCACATAGATCAAAGTGAGATATAGATATGCTTCTAAGATACACGAATCCCTTTCTGAATAGCAGCAAAAAAATCTAGATACATCATACATGTGGATCCACTTGAAAATCGTATGCAACTCTCATTTATATAAAACTCATTTAAATAAATGTTGTTGTGTATAATATGCATCTTAAAATTCTAATTTTCAGGTAACACAATCACCGTTTCTCATAGCATTACACTAGTTCATATTAATAAATGGTGCCTAACAAAAGTTTAGTATCATATCAGATCATATCATAATGGATCATAACAGATTATACTTTCAAACCTATACATGTCCAAAAGGAAATAAAAATCCCTTTTTCTGGATCAAACTTAAGAATTTCAAAAGTAAAATCCAACATTAATTTTGTCATCTTTGATTGAGAATCCAGAAATTGATAGATTAGAATTTATAAGAATTTGGCAACTTGTTCATCTAACTCAGGAAAGGTACAATTCTATGAGCAATTAAAATAATACACCCTCCAAGCATAGTAGCATAATTCTCATTTTTAATCAGTATGCAGAGAGTGGCCCTCCTGATCCCAACAAACGACTGAAAAAACCAATGATTTTTTTTTTTAGTAATGATGCACATATGTGGATTCACTTCACTGGTATGCAAATAAACACTGGCCGGAAATCAACTAAAACACAAACTCCACCAAATTACTTTGAGGTGAAAAATCCCATCAAATACAAGAACAATTCCCTAACACTTCCCAGAAACTTATTCAGGATTAGCAAAAAATTGCAAATATTATATGCATACCTTAATATCACCACTGTCATCAGCAGCAGCAAGAAAATATGAGTTTGGGCTGAAAGCAATCTGCAATAACAAAAAATATGTGGACATAATCATTACTTGAAAACTTCAAATATTTGGTAGTGTTGGGAACTTCCAAGAAAAATGATGACTCCTTGAGCTATAAAACAATGACTATATCATGAACTCAATGCAATTCTCGAACGTTTGTATGAAAGATTTCAAGTCTAGATTGAATGAAGTGCGCACCTAAGTTTGTGCCATTGAACTATGACCAACTGGTTAAGCAAATTATTCAAATATGCATGCATGCATACAGATTTAAAAGCAAATAGGTGTATTGCCATGCTGATATTTAGGAAGGCAACTGCATGGGACTCTTGATGAGACTTACTTCAACAATATACATAGGAAAAGGTAAAAAACTTCAATTTGTGAAACTAAAATACTTTAGAAGAAAAGTGTAAAACTCTGAACTTGTTTGTGCATATAGCTGCCACACACGTTTAGATACAGATAGCACCATTCTGTGCAGCAAAAATATATCTAAAGCTGCCACCTCATAAAGGAGGAAAAAAGTTAGGAGAACTACCACAAACCGGGAGAATAATAGCAATGACCAAATGAAAAACTAACAATAGATTAATGTAATTATAGAAGCATAGTTTGATGGTATAATATCTATTTCCTAAAATTAATAGTCAAGTGGATTTAAACCTTGTGCTTATGTGTATGATCTCATTAAACTAACTGACCTGGCAACTATTTACACTAGATATGGTAGTTACCTGAAAAAAATATCCATGCTTCCATTATGAGCAGACGTGGAAATTCGTACACTAGAGTGCACATTTTAAATGATTCCATGCACACAACCTGACAAGTTTTATATTTAAGAAACTAGGAAATAATTGGTTCCAAGGAACACAGGGATTCACATCTCATTATCTGATCAGGATATTATAATACACCACTGTCAATGATTGATTAAACTTTATTTCTAAAACATTTGTCATTATGACCATTAAATGAAGTTCCTAACAAAGATATGACTACTAAACATTTAAACTGCACCCACAACTGCATTCACTCTACTAGGTACCAACCAAACTAACTCCAGCACATATCATCATTAACAGAATACATTAAAACTCCACTAGTAGCAACAATACTGATCCAGTGATCTACTTCCTACTTGTCAGAGTTTCAATAGAAAAATTATTTCATATTAGCCATCACCCTCAAGAAAATAACAGTTTCAGTACAAAGTTACCTTTTCAAAGCAATTCCCCATGAATCATATCCTTTAAGAGGCATCAGCAATTATATTTTTTCAAAGTCCTCTTTTACCAGTAATTTGTATACTAAAGTTGAGTTGGGAAAATTACAAAGGATGACAAAGGTAGAAATTGAAACCATTAAAAAGAAAGGGGAAATGAAGCAAAAAGTAGAACAAAGTTGAATTACATAGACCTTTTACAATCAATGTATCTGGCACAATTAATGTATTGAAAAGAACTTGTTTCTACACTCTGACTTGTCACATTAAATATGCAAACAACATCCCTTTAAAAGTGACTCCCACAGGTCTTGCACAGAATTTATATTTAAAAAAGGTTATATAACTTTCCAGAACTCTGAAGCAATTTGTTCAATCATTAATCACCCAGACAAACACTTCTTTAAAAGTGAATTTTAACTTTTACATCAGCTTTTAGATAGAAAACTACTAAGAACAGCAGAACCTTGATCATCATATGTCCATTAAGATACATCGCTTACAAAAAGTTTGATCAATGGTCACAAAACTAAAGGTATCCACAGAGATTACTTACATAGATAACCAGAACAAGATCTCCTCTCAGTATCTTGAGTTCTATGGTTATTCTTATGCTGCTGTTCAACAATAAGGCTTAGTAACAGAATTTACTACCCTTGTTATCTTTCCTGCTTGCTAGTTATTCATGCTGGTGCATGGCCAGTGATTTTCTACTAGTATGTCTTGTGAATTCGTAGAAATGATACGGTTTGTAGTTCCAGTTAGATCCTAAAATTCTTCAAAAGTAAGAGTTGAATCAAATTTTAGCTATAGCTTATATGGCTAAATCTTGCAGTTGGGATTGGACGAGCCTCAGGTGAGAATTTTATCTTTTGATTCAAATGCTTAGCTATACTACTTATAAAAGCATCTGTAAGAATTAGTCCCCTACTTCTGTCCAAATTAAAATAAAAAACATTTCTCCGTTTAACTTTTGAAATATAAAAGGATAATATGAATAGTAAAGTAACCAATGTTTAAAACAGCGATAACAGTAACCTTCGTTTTACCTATGTTATGTTATATCACATATAATGTAACACATAACATAGATTACGCAAATTTCTAATTATTTAATAAAAATAAATATAAAACTATATAAAATAAATTTTATAAATTAAACAATAAATTAAAAATTCTAAAAGAAGAGTATAAAAATATTATATAACACAAAATTAATTCTAAAATTCTAACAAGTTTCGCAATAATTTTTACATTTATATTCATATATTATATTATGTTTGCACTCATAACTTCAGTTATCATCTAAACAAAAATACAAGATTTCATATTTATTTTCAGTTACTTTTAATATTATAATTTATATTTTGTAATACTCAATTTAACTTGTTTGCAATTGTTCATTTTAGTTTAGCTGAGATTTCAATTGAATAAGCAAATAAGAAATTTTAGTAACTGAAGAGGAACTAAAGCAAGTAAATAAGAAAATAATCACAAACAAGTAAGTTAACAATTTCACAAGCAATCAAATAAACAAATAAGCAAACAACAAGTACTCAAGAAAAAAAAACTGCAACAATTATATAATAATTAAAATATACAATCAACATTAATATAAAAATTACTTTAAAAAAAATACTACAAATAACGTAACATAATGTAATTTAACGTAAAATACAAAATAAAATAAAAAACGCACTGCTACAGTACATTAAGTTATTTTTAATTGTTAGATAACATTGGCTTTCTATTAGGTACCATAACACAATATAACGGGTTTCATAACGCGTTATTTTCAACACTGAAAGTAAATTAAACATCATCCCTATTTATATTTATAATTTTATACATTCAGATTTCAACAATTCTTTGACCATATCCATATTTCAACATAAATATAAATAAAAGAGGGATATAACTCATACTTTTTAAAGAATTTATTTTCTTATCAATAATTAAAATTAGATATACAGATAATAATACAATGTACTTTAGAAATTTAAATTTTAGGGTTTGCAAATAAGTAATTAAATAAGGCATTACTTGAAATTTCTTAAATATATTAAATATTGCAGACACATAACTTTATAAATTCTCTTTTTTGATAAGCACTTGCTATTTGATAAGCCTCTAATTTTAGTAGAAGTATATTTTACTTCTCCCTCTCTCTCTCTCCTAAAATGAAATATATAAATCACATTTTAGTCAATGACAAATATTAATTTAAATTATATCCTACTCTCACTATAATTTTTCATTAAAATTCAATTTTATTGACATTCGGCTTTTAGAAGAAGTTCAAGAAATGAAATACATTAGAGTTTTAATAATAACATACATTATTTCTTTATAATATAAATTCTATTTTTTAGAAAGAACCTGAAAAATAATCTGGCATTAAGTTATTTATAACTTTTAATTCTCAATCTCTATTTTATAAGTAAACTATATTATTTAGATAACAATTAATTAGCCAAAAAAATCTTGACTTGCTAGATTTTTTGCTAATCAAACTTGTTTCTGTTATATTATTAATAAATCAATTTATACACAGTTTCCTACTTTTATCCATCTCTTTTAGATACACAAATAATACTTAGATAACCATTAATAAAATCTAAACATTATAATTTGCTCTCTAAGGTAAATAATTAACTTTAAAAATATTTATAATTATTTAATAATCATAATACAAGTGTGTATTTAACTATTAATATATTCTCGACATATGCCGATTAAACAAGCTTCATCATGTCAGAGTTAAACTAGTTCCCCCACGTCGGAGCTTTATACCAAGCCTAAATAAATAGTCCCACATTCGATATGAGCTAAGAATAACCCCTCATGATCTACAAAGTTGTGTAGTTTATAATGATTCATGTGAACTATAATCAACTAGCTTTTTTAGGAGAGAAATATGTGGCTAAAATAAATAAAAAGTAATAGTCAAACATGCTGGTGCAGTACTAGGATAGGTGATCTCCTAAGAAAGTTGATGCTCAAGAGCGTACCAATGGTATTAGAGCCTGCCGGTTTGTGTGGATCTATATGCCACATGGAGCAAGGTGCTATTTAAAACAAAATATCATGCCATGGAGAGATACAAATGAGGGTTACATCTTGAATATGTGAGAGCCACCTCAAGAATTCATAAACGGCACCCGTAGAATTTTACATCCGTAATAGTGTGTTAGTATTACTGATGAAAATGTCAGATCCTAAACTGAGGAATATGTACAATACTGAGCCTAAAGAATGGTTATATATCTGATATGACTAAAATAATCCCACATAACATATCAGCTAAGAAGAAGCATAGTTAATAGTTTATACAGATTCTCGTAAAATCATTTAGTAATCGTAACGTCGTTTTATAGGAAGAATCCATCGTTAAAAATAAACAAAAAGTAAAAGTTAAGTGTGCTTAGGAGGGAACAATAATAGGATGGGTTACTTCTTGGTAAAGTTGCCACTTGGGGGTATTACATTTTATTTTTAAAGGTCATATCAACCAATTCTTTGGAGCTTGATCTAATTTCTGTCTGCCCTCATGGAAGCCAATGCATTATATTATCTATTGGATTAAAAGCCGTCTTATCCAGGACTCATAACACGTCACCAATTTATTGTCAGAATAAGAGAAGTGGAGGAGTTGAAATGTTAACTACTATCTCTTATCAACTTCATAGTTGTATCATTAATTATTATGAAGTAACAACATAGATGCATAAAAGATACTTGAATAAACAAAAATTTAGTTCAATATCCTTGGGTACACCAACCCTAACAAATATAATTCTGGATTCGTAAAGCAATAAAAGTTCCTAGGAATTATAGACACAAAAACTAGTGTAAACTCCAAGAAAGACAAGAGCATCACATGATTGTTTTCCAAGATCCAGACAAAAGGACACTGGTAATGCATGCATACTCCATTGCAATATAAGCATATAAACTGATATTAAGTATGAGGATTGGTTATAAATCACATGTGAAAGGACCTATTTTAGGAGAATGCTATACTAAAAAATGGCTTTGGTCAAAAGGGGCACAAAATACTCTATCTTATATATGAGATTTAAGGCAAAAAATCGTTGATACATTCACATGTGTTGGATGCGGATGGACATGCATGTCATGTAAAGGTGTGTGGTACAACATTTTTTTGTCAGAAGACTTGCCCTGCACATCTTAGAGTAAAACACAGAGTTAGAAGAGTGTCATATCACTAGTTAAGAGAGTTTGATGCTTCATTAACATTCACTATGAATGGACACATCAAATAACTGTAGATATATTTTATGGCAAGATCATTAGTAACATCTTATAAAACAAGGAACCACTTAGTTCCCTGTCTAACATAAAAGCTTAGTTCCAGAATTTATTTGTCAATTAGTTTAACCCAAAACCTTTAAAAAAGTTATTATTGTTTATGAGGCAAAAAAATGGAATTTGTTAACTAATGACCTGAATCCTGACTTATTGCCTCTCTACTTAATCAGTGAACATATGTTTGATTTAGCCACAACAGAGCCTGCATCACGAATATTTGAGTGGCTATATGAATCCGTCTTTTGATTCAACTTAATTAAGGGTCGCCTCCACTTTTAGAATAATATTTATCATATCACATTGCCTCAATCAGTAGGTCTAACCTTGTCCTTATTTCTCCAGATATCATTATGCCACTCCTCTTAACTAGCACCTTTAGTTGTTTGGTTGTAGATAACAATAACATCTCAAATAGTTCTCCCTTATGTGTATGTGTATTAAATATTTTGTACTCTTCTTTTGTATCGTTCTCTCATATCTCTTCCTCTCTTATTGTGTAATTAATCCATCTTATCATTCTCATTACAGTTACACCCATTCATGTTTCTTATTTGCTCAATATTCTAATCCATAAAACATAACTAACATAATGTCATCATACTGCCAACGGATACTCTAGAAATACACTAACATAATGTCATCATACACTGCCAACTAATACTCTATAAATACTCATTGCTTAAACCATCATCCTTTGATTTACATCCACCTTGATTTCACTGTCCTGAAGAAAGAATGATGTTAAGTAGTAAAAACACCTTGGATCTTTCTTGGCCTATGATGCATTGACATGCCAAATCTAGCCCCAAGTCTATGTCAGACATGTATCAAAGAGATTCGTATATGACACATGTCGAACACAGATTTGGAATGTCCAGCTCACAATCAATTCAAAACGTTCCTTGTCAAAACGAACGCATGGCAACATGGTCAATTTACCCCATATTATTTCATATTTTTTATTATTTTGTCAAAAAAAAAATTTGGTATATCTTGCTTGACATTTAGATTTAGTTAAGCCATTTTATGACCTTATTTTCATGTACTTATTTAGAATCTTGATAATGGATGTGAATGAGTCTAAATTTTGTACTTATTTTTAGTGAGACATTTATTTGTGATCTAGATTTAACCATAGTCGATGGTGATTTGATAGTTGTTTATCGGTAGAATCCAACTATTCACAATTCCTCTTATACTACTAAATCGCATTGAGTTCTTCTTGTATAGTTATAGGAAGCCTAACAACATAAGAAACTTAAAGACTAATAAAACAATTTGTCATTTAAAATCGGACATTCTCTATTGCTTGAAAATTCTTGCTTTTACTTGATTAAACAAACTGTTATTGCAACCGAGTTGATGGTAAAGTTTGCATTCATTATAAATGAATATGCTATGATAACAATTTGTCTATTTATATTTTACATTTTCATAAATTTATCAATACATACAATACAACAGCAACTAAGCCTTTTATCCAAAGTACTTGGGGTAGGCTACATAACCAAAAGAAAATCATGTCAGATCAATCACATGGATGATCCTTTTCCACTCATTCCTATCGCGCAATATATCTTCATTTGGACCTCTAGCATCCACATCTTTTCTTATCATCTCCATTCTTTTTTTCTTCAGTCTTCGTTTCAGATTTTTAACTTGTCCTAAATCGATAATCTCCACTGGTCGAACTGGTACTTTTATAGGTCATCGTTACACATAAATTCATCTGTGCATACGATATTAATAACAAATATTGATTGGTGTGTTCCAGTATTCTACTCTTTAAGGATTTGCCATGTTTCGTACTTGTGTATGTGGCATATCTATATCCCTTGTATGTGTGTGCGCTTCATAGTTCTTGGCCATCAATGTGGAATTTTCCTGAATTGTTTCAGAGTTATGCTAGTTACATTTCATATTCAGTTTTCGTCCCGCAAATTCTGAATTATTCTAATTCAAGAGCTTGTCTCTACATTCGCCTATAATGTTATCAATGTAATATACCAGAAATGACTTAAAAGCCACTATAAGATCTGATAATGTATATAGGCATATAACTAGTGAGTTCATCCACAACTAACAATCTGGGTCCCTTCAAATTGTTCTCATTCTAGGCACTACTCCATAGTACCATCCAAATATCAAACTACGAAAAGAAACAATGAGAAAATCTAGAATGCTGGGAATAATCAAGCTAAAATAAAATTTGTACATAACACAGTGATGAAAATACATTCAAACAGAGGGTTTAAGAGGAAAACATGAAAGAAGAACTTGTTTCCATAACTTCCAATGGAAAACCAAAAGTTAAGAGAAAATCAAGAATGAATTTGAAGAATATACATACCTGGTTTATCTCATCTTTGTTGTAATTGTAGGTTTCCAATGGCTTCCAGCTAGATGATGCCTGCAAAAGTTCCTCATAGTCAAGGTACCGGACATGAACCAAAAAACCAATAAACTAAAAACATCATTGTAGCAAATACACACACACACACACACATATACATATACATATACATATACATATACATATACATATACATATATATACATATACATATACATATATATATATATATATATATATATATATATATATATATATATATATATATATATATATACACATATACATATATATACATATATATACATATACATACATACACACACATATATATGTATATATACATATGTATGTGTATATACATATGTATGTATGTATGTATGTGAGTGGATTTCCACACTCATATTATATATATATATATATATATATATATATATATATATATATATATATATATATAAAATATAATATAATATAATATGAGTGTGGAAATCCACTCACACACACACATACATACATACATACACATACATATAATTGTAGGTTTCCACATCTTAATGAGTGGGTGGGGGTAAAGAAGTTAGCTCATAAACATAAACATAAATTTCAGTTGACATCATAAAATATAGGTTCTCTTACAGATAGATTAGCAGAGTTAATTGATACTATGATTAGAAGGAGAGTTAATATTTTGTGCGTGCAGAAGACTAAGTGGGTAGGTGAAAAAACTAAAGTCATAGAATCTTGGGGTTATAAACTTTGGTATACGGGTAGAGATAGAAATTGTAATGGGGTAGGTGTGATCATAAATAAGTAATTACTTGGGGATGTAGTGGAGTTTAAGAGGAAAGGTGATAGAATTTTATTAGTTAAACTTATTTCAGATGGAGAGATTTTTAATGTCATTAGCGCATATGCACCACAAGTAGGACTTGAGGAATCTAGTAAATATCAATTTTGGGAGGATTTAGATGAGATAGTATAAGAAATACCTGCTAGAAAAAAACTATTTATTGGTGGTGATCTCAATGGGTATATAGGAACTAGTCATAATGGATTTGATAGTGTACATGGAGGATTTGGTTTTGGAGAAAAAAATGAAACAGGTAACTCAATTCTAGATTTTGCTTTATCTTATGATTTAATTTTAGCGAATATTTAGTTTAAAAGGAGAGTTTCTCACTTAGTTACTTTTAAAAGTGGATCGAATGCAAGCCAAATAGATTTCTTTTTAACTAGGAGGGTAGATAAAACTACTTGTATCGATTGTAAGGTAGTACCAGGTGAGAGTGTTGTTACCCAACATAAACTCTTAGTTTTAGATATTCAAATTAGACAGAAACTTAGAAAAATTAAGTGTAAATTAGATCATAAGATTAAGTGGTGGCGATTAGAAGCTAATCAAAAAGTTTTTATAGATAGAGTAGTACAAGAAGCAGATTGGAGGGACCATGATGATCCTAATATAATATGGAACAAAATGGCTAGCTGCATTAAAAGGATAGCTAAAAATATATTCGGTGAGTCGAGAAGCGGTGCTCCACCATGTAAGAATACATCATGATGGAATAAAGAGGTAAAAAATACTATTAAGATCAAGCGAGACCTTTATAGAGATTTGAATAATAATAATAATAATATAATAAGTTTTGAGAAGTATAAACTAGCAAAGAAAGAGACTAAGAAAGCTGTTCGGGATGCAAAAACTAAATTATATAAATAAGTATACGAGAAGTTAGATAATAAAGAGGCAGAAAATGATATATATAGAATTCCTCGAATCAGAGAGAGAAAGTCTAAAAACTTATGTACTGTAAAGTATATTAAAGATGAGGATCAGACAGTTCTAGTTCGAAACGAAGAGATTAAAGAAAGATGGAAAAATTATTTTTATAGATTATATAATTGTAGTTTTACTCAAGATTTAGGAGATCTTACTATTCAATGTGAGGATATGAATTGTAGTTTTATGCGGAGAATCAAAGAGTCTGAAGTAACAGAGGCTTTGAAGAGGATGAAATCAAGAAAAGCTGTTGGTCCAAATGAGATTCCTATAGAGGTATGGAGATACATAGGAGGGATTGGTGTGAGGTGGCTAACAGATTTTTTTAACAATATTTGGCAAACTAAGAAAATGCCAAATGAATAGAGGAAGAGTACCCTAATATCTCTCTATAAGAATAAGGGCGACATTCAGAGTTGTTCTAACTATCGGAGAATAAAACTCATGTGTCACATGTAGATACTAAAAAATACTAAAATAATAATAATAATAATAATAATAATAATAAATAATAATAATAATAATTTTTTTTTTACAAAAAAAAAAATTTTGCGGAACGCCCGCGGGTGCACCCACGGGAATCGCAGGAGAATTCCCGCGAGGCACCCGCGGGAATCTCCCGCGGGTTGACACCAGCGGGAGCGATCCCGCAGGTGCCAACCTACGGGTTGTGTTCTGTTTACTTCCGTTTATTTATGTTCCTGATATCTCATGATCCGATTTTTCAGGGAGGATTCGAGCTGGATTTCGAGCGGATTCGGTCTATAAGAGAAAGGGATTGAGTCCGGAGAAAGTACTTTTGGACGATTTTGGGCGAGCTCGTGAGATCAAGGAGTGGAGCAGAGCCATCCACTTCCCGGTCAGACGTCATCGGAGTGCACCAGCGAGGCTCCATCGCCACCCGAACCCAGATAAAAAAAGAAAATAAATTAATATTCTCATTCTTGTAATTCCTCAGAATTTTTGTAAATCTCAATATTTTTGTTGTAATCAAACAATTTTACAATGGAAGGAGAAATCCAAATTTTGAGCAAACAAGAACTGGCGACCACAGTGGGAGCCCCTCTATTTACCACAGAGAATCTGGTGGCGCAGTCCGACCAGGTGCCGATTGGCTCAATGGTTGAGACGCTGGTCATAAAAGTTGACCAGCGAAAGTACGAGGAGTTCCTATCATTCTCGGATTCGGAACCCAGGCGTCATCGCCGGATAACTATTAAACAAGGCGAGGCGTCATCGCCCGCCAAAATTGAAAAGGCGTTATCGCCATTCAATACCTACGAGGCGTCATCGCCCGTTCCAAAGTCAAGCCAAAAGTCAAACCAGTCCCTAACCCGCTCCCAAAAGAGAAATTTAAGGTGTAAAACTCAACGAGTATGCCTCAATCATACAAGAAAAGTTACAGAAAACTCCGGGACGGTAAAAAACCTCGGAAGTAACCCCACGGGCGCAAACCCGCGGCTTGCAACCACGGGTGGCAACCCGCGGGTTGCAACCGCGGGTGGCGGTGGCAAACCGCGGGTGGCATCCCGCGGTTGCCAACCGCGGGTGCCAACCGCGGGTGCCAACCCGCGGCTGCCAACCGCGGCTGCCAACCCGCGGCTTGCAACCGCGCGTGCCAACCCCCGGATTGCAACCACGGGTACAAACCTGCAGTTACAATCGAGGGTTGCATCCCTCAGATGCCACCGACGGGTTACGTTCAATGAACACAACCCTCATGTCTCTTCGAGCACGCCTATGGTGAGCACGCAACATGCACCAAGAATTTTAATCTCTATCAGAGGCATGCGGGGCCCACACAACTACTCAGGCCAGCGTGCACTCCAGAAGAATCCGCAGCAGGGTTAGGGAACAATCTGATGCTGGAAAAGAGCTCAGCCCTGAGATATTGCAGACTCTCCAGTATTATGAACCAAATTTGCGACGCAAGAGGCGTCAAAATGCAAGTAGAGAGGAGAAGGTACCTCAAAATTTGAGAGAGTATCTCAATTGGAAAAAAAACTCCTCACAAAATATTCCTCACTGTCAATGCGAACAGCTGATCTCAACTATTCTATCAAGCTACAAATGCAACTCAAAACGATCAGTTTTTGAGCGGATCACCGAACCTAAAAGAATACGAACGGTGAAAAAGGTGTGCTTGGAAACCAATCTACCTGCTGCCTCATCGCATATGGTTAATAAAGGCAAAAAGGCGGTCGGAAACAACCCTTCAGATAAGGAAATCACTCCAGGGTCAAAAAGAGTTTCTATCGAACCAGAGGACGTGTGCCTAGAAGAAATCTCTGGAAGGCTTGAGAGACAAGAAAAACATCTCGAACAGCAAGAAGAGACTATAGAAGAAATGAAACAACTTTTAATTGAGTTATTGGCTCAAACTAGAAAGAACCAATCCTCACCGTCCATTTCTAGTCGGCAGAAAGGAAAACGACCCGTTCAAATAAATGAAGACAGCGAGGACGAGAATGAAGAAATACCTCCTCATTCAAGAGAGAAAGAGGAAGTGAAGGTTATCATCAATTCTTATGTAGAAAAAATAGAGAAGATGGAGAATCAACTACAAACTCTTCTTCATCGAAAGAAACTGCAAGAGGTGGGGGTAGTCCGTCATAATCCCATAGAATGAGAGACCGTACCTTATCCTGCAAAATACAAACCGTTGAATCTTCAGTCATTCGACAGTAAAAGTTCACCGCAACAGCACATTTTCTACTTCCTGTCGCAGACAGGACATCTCACGGAGAATGATCCGACTCTGACTAAGATATTTGCGAGCACTTTAACAAGACCCGCATTTACCTGATTTATGCAGTTACCCCAGGGAACAATTAAATCATGGGCCGATGTAGAACGTGAGTTCTTAGCCCGATTCTTTGAAGATGATACTGAAGTCTCTATACTATCCTTACTAGCAGCGAAGCAAGAAAAAGGCGAAACGGTCAAAACTTATGTCGAGCAGTTCCGAGAACTTTCTGTTCGATGCCCACATGGCATGACGCAGGACACACTTGTGGAAACCTGCAGACACAACTTGTTGACCGATATCCTAAACAAGATGGGCTCGGTTGAATCCAAATCATGGAAAAAACTGCTTAAGCAGGGTGAATAAGCTGAAAATATACTTCGACGTCTCGAAAAACAGCAGTCTGCAACCGGAGGCAGTACAAATGAACCTCCATTCCAGTTTTTCAGTTCCAAAGAAAAAGATATAATGGCAATGGCGGTAGAAAGCACACCGAAGAAGAAACCATGGCCAACTATAAGCAACACAGCAAAGTCGCCCAGGCTTCAAAAGCAGTATTCATTTAAGGATGAACATACTGCTACTATATTCAATCTGCTCAGCAAACGCAAGATGCTTAAATTGTCGGAAAGTAAGAGGCCTGAAAAAGTTGGAAAGACTAACGATCCGAATTACTGCTTGTACCATCGGATTGTAGGTCACCCTACAAAGAATTATTTTATCTTAAAAGATAAAATTCAAGCGTTGATTAACGCTGGAGCAGTTCAGCTCAAAGCAGAACAAAAAAGGAGTTAGAGCTAGCTTAGACATATTTAAGGTGGGTGGTCTAAACGTACCACTTGGGCTCACAACAATTCCAAAGGCGAGCTCAGGGCGGTTAATTTAAACCAAAAAAAAAAATCAAAAAAAAAATCAAAAAAAAATCAAAAAAAATCAAAAAAAAAACAAAAAAAAAATATAAAAAAAATAAAATGAACTACCCAACGCCGATCAGTGTTTTAAATATCGGCCGATATACCGGTATATCGGCCGATATATCGTTAAAATTGAAGAAACGAGACGATATGGGCATTTTTTTACCGTATATCGTTTTGGACCGGTATGGGCCGATATATCGGCCGATATCGATATGTATTATACCAGCCGGTATTTAATAATATCGGTTATTGGGTTTTGGTTACGGTTTAAACCCAATAATCCGTTCAGATCCGACCCGTTAAGATATAAAACGGGTCGGGAGGGAAGAAAAAATCTATTTTTTCACGTACTCTCTCTCTCTCTTTCTCTCCCGGCGATCCGAGGCTCCCTCCCGCGACCAAAACCCTAACCCTATCCCCAAATTTCCCCAAATCCGCCATAAATCTCTCTCCGATTTATTTTCTTCCACTCTCTGGCTCTCTCTCTCGTTCTCTCTCCTCGATCGTCGACCGATCGAGACGAACGGCCGAACGGCCGAACCCTAATTTCCCAATCCATCTATAAATCTCTTTCGTGTTCTCTCTATCTTTCTTCTCCGCTCTCCATAGCTCTGGGAGTCTTCGAAGGGTGCTCGCCGTTCGCCAGTGGAGCAGTCGCCGTCGGCCAGGTAAGTGCAGTTTGTTTTCTTAATTTAAATTTGATTTAGAATTATAAATTTCTTCAATTTCTTTTATAATTGTGCTATTTAGGTTTAATTGATTGCGATTTATGTTGGATTTTTTTTGGGTGTAATTTGAGGGGAATTGTTAAATTGGGAGGGCTGAACAGAGAACCTGCGGGTAGGGGTAGTCTACAGTGATTTCTTGAATCACTGATTCACACTGAATCAGTGATTCGGTTCACTGATTCACAGTGATTCAAGTCACTGATTCACACTGAAACAGTGATTCAAGGAATGATTTTGTGTGAATTTTGAGTATTTATTATTTATATGTAATTATGTATTCACTGATTTTGTTTCATGCTAGATTCACTTTTCATGAGATTCCATCTACGTCAATAACTAGAGTTTAGGCAGACCTGATCAGTAGAATTAAGAAAATATATTGTAAAGATTGATATTTAAAGTTTCCAGTATGTTTCAAATAAACTCATTTAAAGGACAATGTTGTAATTTTATAAATTATATCACTTATGTACTGTAGAAACACTTTTCTTTTCTCTTGAAAACTTATTTTTCTTAATTTTATGATTGTATGTCGCTCTGTGCATATGCGAACGTTCTAAACGGTATCTGCAAATTCGTAAGTTGAATGTAAATAAGCCAATGTAAGTACTATAAACTTATTTTATGTATTTTATTATATTCTATATAGCCAATTATATGATTATTCTTTAACTGGTATGACGCCGATATCACACTCCGGTATTTAGGGTCATATCCCGATATCCTACCCAGTAACCGGTAACCGGTATGTAATTTGACTGACCGGTACGAGACCGGTATCCGATATTTAAAACACTGACGCCGATAAGGCTACGGGAAGAGAATAAATTTCTCGCCAACCTCAACATGCTAGGGGTAAAAAGTATGAATCACCCAACGCCGTCAAGGTTACGAGAAGAGAATAAATTTCTCGTCAACCCCACCATACTGGGGGTAAAAAGTATGAATCACCCAATGCCGTTAAGGCAGAGGAAAGAGAACCAGTTTCTCGCTAACCCCAATATGCTGGGGGTAAAAAGCATGAATCACCCAACGCCGACAAGGCTACGGGAAGAGAATAAATTTCTCGCCAACCCCAACATGCTGAGGGTAAAAAGCATGAATCACCCAACGCCGTCAGGACAGAGGGAAGAGAACAGTTTCTCGCCAACCCCATCATGCTAGGGGTAAAAAGTATGAATTTCCCAACGCCGACAAGGCTACGGGAAGAGAATAAATTTCTCGCCAACCCCATCATGCTGGAGGTAAAGAGTATGAATTATCCAACGCCGACAAGGCTACGGAAAGAGAATAAATTTCTCGCCAACCCCATCATGCTGGGGGTAAAAAGTATGAATTACCCAACGCCGATAAGGCTACGGGAAGAGAATAAATTTTTCGCCAACCCCATCATGCTGGGGGTAAAAGTATGAATTGCCCAACTCCGCTAAGGCAAAGAGAAGAGAAAAAATTTGGCATTTAAGCCCAAACAAAATTCTCGATAACTCACCATGCTGAGGGGAATAGCATGGCTAGCTCAACTCAAACGGTAGTTGGTAGAGACCAATCAAATCCGTTAATAGTTGGGGGTTTGCTAAAAATCCCATGACGAACATGTTACAACAGTATCCTTATTCGAATATAAGGATACATCGTTACCCTACGCTGCTAAGGCAAAGGGAAGAGGAAAAGTTTGGCATTTAAACCCAAACGAAATTCTCGACAACTCACCATGCTGAGGGGAATAGCATGGCTAGTCCAACTCAAACAGTAGTTAGTAAAGGCAAATCAAATCCGTTAATAGCTATGGGTTTGCTAAAAATCCTAATCAAATAAATCTCTTGTCACGTTAAGATTTCACCTCTGACAACAAAACTTTTCTTGTCATTTTTCTCCAACGGAACAAGTAACGCTCCAAAATATTTGTCAAGTTAAATCATACCTCTGACATTAAAATTCAAAATCAAATGAGATAAAATCTGATTAAATCTCCTGTCATGTTAAGCTTTCACCTCTGACAGAAAAGGAAACTCACATTTCATCAAGTCCAATATTACAACCTCTGACGAACTTGTTTTTGATATCGTTAAGTTAAAAATTACCCCTGACAAAAATCATCCCCCTTTCAAGTTAACAGTTATCTCTGATAGTCCGATTCCAAGGCTAAATATGTTAACCGTCACCTCTATTTAGTCAGCTTATTCCTATCACGATCAGATCCTCTGAATAGGTTGAGCTCCAAGACACGTTTAATATTACCTGTCTTTTCCCTGATCCGTCATACTAGACGTCACTGAACGGTTAGGATTCTAATGAGCACGTTAACATGATAGCTCTGCTTGACCTAAAATAAACATGCTAATATCATACCTCTGCTTGTTACCCAACGAGTACATTAACATCATACTTTTACTTGTTCTCCAATAAGCACAGTAAAATCATACCCCGCTTATATTTTATGAGATATGTTAACAATTATCTCTATCTACCAAATTCTTGACACGCCTCATAAAAAAAAAATAATAATAATAAAAAATAATAATAATAAATAATAATAATAATAAAATAAAATAAAAAAGTAAAAAATCCAAAGTGTTTCGAAATTCTGTACGGCTCAATACAGAACTTCGAAAACTTTGGAGGAGGTTATGTAGATACTAAAAAATACTAAAATAATAATAATAATAATAATAAATAATAATAATAAATTTTTTTTTTTTTTAAATTTTGCGGAACGCCCGCGGGAATTTTCCCGCGGGTACCCGCGGGAGAATTCCCGCGAGGCACCCGCGGGAGCTCTCCTCTCCCGCGGGTGCAACCCGCGGGAGACTCCCGCGGGTTGACACCCGCGGGAGCGATCCCGCAGGTGCCAACCCGCGGGTTGTGTTCTGTTTACTTCCGTTTATTTATATTCCTGATATCTCGTGATCCGATTTTTCAGGGAGGATTCGAGCCGGATTTCGAGCGGATTCGGTCTATAAAAGAAAAGGATTGAGTCCGGAGAAAGGACTTCTGGACGATTTTGGGCGAGCTCGTGAGATCAAGGAGCGGAGCAGAGCCATCCACTTCCCGGTCAAACGGTCAACGGAGTGCACCAGCGAGGCTCTATCGCCACCCGAACCCACATAAAAAAAAGGGAATAAATTAATATTCCCGTTCTTGTAATTCCTCAGATTTTTTGTAAATCTCAATATTTTCGTTGTAATCAAACAATTTTACAATGGAAGGAGAAATCCAATTTTTGAGCAAACATCACACTATGAAGCTTTGGAAAAGGGTAATTGAACATAGATTACGACAAGCTGTTAAAATATCGGAGAACCAGTTTGGATTTATGCCGAGCGATCGACGACAGAATCTATTCATTTACTTCGTCAACTTATAGAGCGATTCCGAGAGAGAAATAGAGATTTACATATGATATTTATTGATTTAGAGAAAACCTATGATAAAGTTCCACGAGAAATACTATGGTGGACACTGATGAAGAAAAGAGTTCCCATCAAATATATCGACATAATTAAGGACATGTATGATGGAGTAGTGGCCAATGTCAAAATATGTGGTGGTTTAACAAGTGATTTTTTTATCACAATTGGATTACATCAAGGATCTGTATTGAGCCCATTCTTATTTGCTATAGTGATGGATGAGCTTACTAAAACCATTCAGAATGAGATACCTTAGTGTATGCTATTTGATGATGATATTGTCTTAGTTGTTGAAACAAGAGAAGGGATAAATGTCAAGTTAGAGTTATGAAGGCATACATTAGAATCTAGAGGTTTTAGATTGAATAGGTCTAAAATAGAGTATATAGAGTGTAAATTTAGTAAACAACGAACCATAAACTATAATGCTGTAAAACTGGATAAGTAAGAGATACAAATGAGTAGTCAGTTTAGATATTTGGGTTCTATTATTCAGAATGATGGAGAGATCGATAATAATGTTAACCATAGGATACAAGCTGGCTGGTTGAAATGGAGGAGGGCAACGGGAGTTTTATGCGACCGTAACATTCCGTTAAGATTAAAAGGAAAATTTTATAGGACTGCTATTAGGCCAACTTTATTATATGGCACGGAATGTTGGAGTATAAAGAAACGTCATTCACAGAAGATAAGTGTAGCAGAGATGCGCATGCTCCGTTGGATGTGCAGCAACACTAGGAGAGATAAAGTGAGAAATGAATATATTCATGCTAAAATAGATGTAGCTCCCATCGATGAGAAGATGCGAGAAAATTGCTTATGATGGTTTGGTCATGTGCAACGTAGGCCTACAAGTGCACCAGTTCAAATATGGGAGTTTATCAATGTAGGACAAGTTAAAAAAACAAAAGAAAGACCGAAAAAAATATGGATGGAGGTGATACGCAAAGACATGGAGTCTAGAGGTTTAAATAAGGAGATATTACTTGATAGAAATGAATGGAGAAGGAATATCAAAGTGATCGATCCGGCGTGATTTGTGATTCTTTTTTTGGTTCATGTAGCCTACCCCAAATACTTGGGATAAAAGGCTTAGTTGTTGTTGTTGTTGTATGTATGTATATATGTATGTATTTTAAGCCATAGTCTAGCTTTATTATTAGAAAACAAGGGTATCTGAGAAACTTACAATCCCATTAGTGCCTGATAGTACGTAACAGAATTTCTACGTAAGAATCAAAATAAATAATGTCTAAAACAATGTACAAAATACAGAAACATAGATAATTTGCACAAAACCAATGTAGTTCTAAAAACATCTTTGCATGCAGGTGTTAAATTGTACTCAGTAACTCAGATAAGTACATTGAGAAATCTCAAATATACAATTAATGGTTTGTTGGTTTCCCATCCGGATAGCTGATATATACAGCCCTTGATATTAAATAGACAAGATGACACCAAATTTATGGAACCTCCAACCTAATTCTCAAGTGTTCGTTACAAGAAACACCGATAACTAACACAATACATGAGTTTGTCTACATCAATTACTTCATGTATGCACTTAGTGCTATAGTTGTATTGGAAATCTAACAATAACAGTTGAATAGTTCAATAGACCGTCCTCATGGAAAACAATGAACGACCATGAAAAAGCATTAAGGCCAAGTTTGGCAGGACGGTCTCAACCTATGAACCTTATGAAACCATGGTGTCATATGGTTAGGAGCACAAAACAATAAGAATGAAACCATACCGTGTTTGGATGCCAAAATAAGGTCTCCGAAAGCAGCTCAAAAAACTATAAAACCACAGTTTCGAAAATTCTGATTAAGTTTGTCTGTATTATATGTACTCCAGTTTTTTAGAACTTAAATGAAAACAGAGTTTATGAACCTTATATCTAAACTAGGCCTCACTTGTGATTAAGTGTCACGTAACAAAAGGCTTTCAAATAAGAAATACGAGTTGATCTTGAAACACATTAAAGAAAGTCTTCAAACAACTAATCCTTAGTTAAATATTGCACATTTAAGAGATTAGATTCACCAATTTGGTTAATAACTCTATGTAAAATGCTAAAGGGTTAATTGCAACAATAACCCCGTTCTATTGGGGTGTACCACTAATACCCATTAAGAATCTTTTTCGCAAAGAGATCCTCATAGGGATAAAAGTCAAAAAATAGCAAATTTTGTTACACTTGTGCCGAGGTCTCTCTGTGAATTTTTTTTATAAAGAATATTAGTAATACACTCCTAACTAAGGGGTAGTTTCTGTAATTAACCCAATACCAAAAGAAATTACACAAACTGATACCATGTTAACATCGAAGCACGAAATCTGAGTCCCTGAGGATGCATACAAAATATCTTCGTTCCCTGCAACAACAACAACAACAACAGAAGAAAGAATAAGTTTCAGCAAGAACTCAAGGAACCAGAGAATTTCGATTTTGCCACCCAACAAGCCCACCTGCTTTGAAGCAGAGAGAGGAGATCGGTTCCTTGGCCGCGTCGATGGTGAAGAGGACGCCTTTGCATCGGAGGTCGAACCAGCAGACGCAGCCGTCCTCGGCGGAGGAGGCGATGATGCCGGGCCGGGAGCAGGCGGCGATGCAGCAGGTGAGCGCGGCGCTGTGACCCTTTAGTCGCCGAGGTTTCATATTCTTGCTGTCTTTTGGTTCTGATGTTGGCTTAGATTTGGGTTTGGATCTGTGGGAAGATAAAAAAGGGGCACACCTGTTTTTTCCTAGTTAGCCCACTCAATAACTTCCTATGTATATGGGAAATTCTATTTAGACACGAAAATTTACTTTTCGCATATTAAAATTGTAAATAATTATAAATTTGATATTTTCTTTTATATATACTAAATTACCCTTTTATCCCTGTTTTTAAATACAAATAAATTAAATTCTTTTTGAGCAGTTATGAAGCCCAGCGAGGTAGAGGCGATTCTCGGTATCAGTGGGGTCCTCGTCGTCATCGAAGGAGACCGAGGAACCTGGGGTGATCGGGTGCTTGAGCTCTTCGGCGAGAAGATCGAGTAGTCGCCGGAGTTCTTGTGGCATAGACGCGGCGAGAGGCAGCCAAACAACGGTGCGAAAGAAAACATCTGCATCTAGTAGTCGGCGGTGGCCGGAAGGTCTCCTGCTCCATTTCGCTGCAAACTGCACAAATAATCGATTCAAATCATCTAAATATCAATTTCCTCACAGATTTAGTGAAAAGCTAAGGAAATTTCTCCGAACTAAACCAAAATTAATAGGAAAAGAAACAAATAAATCCAGAAAAAATCATAAAAAACCCTACAAACATCAAAACTTCTCCAATCTCAAGAGAAACTACAAATAAGCGAAATAATCGAATACTCTACTGAATGATAAAAATCTTTTAATGAAAATTATACAAAAAATAGCTAAAAATGATGATTTACATAGATCTACTCGAAATTGCGCGATCTGAAAGAAAACAACGAGAAAACTCAAAGAAGAGCTGACGATCTTCATCGATTTGGCTGAAATAGTGAGAATTCAGACAAATCTTAGTAGTAACTCAGCAAAAATAAGCTGAGAGAGAGAAAGAAACTAAGCTTCTTGCAGAGAGGGAAGAAGAAAGGTGGCAAACTTGTATTTGACTATATTGCCCTCGGTTGAAATTTATATGTTCTGGTTCTACGTGGTTATTTGAGCCACTTTCACGGGCAAACTTGGATGAGAACTAGAGGGAAGAGCGAGATGCAGCGAACCAGGAGAGAGGGGGCCCACGTGACTGGGTATTTTGTAGGGTTATATTTGGATAGAAATTTGGGTGCGGAGAGTAAATAAGTGATTTTTCAAATTGTTAGTTTGGTGTAAAGAGTAACTTGGTATAAAAAGTAAAATTTCGTGCGTAAATAAAATTTTCCTATATATATCAAGTTTGCCCTTTTTTTAAAGTCCCATTTTGTCCTTCTTCCCACTCTCGCTTCCTCCAGCACTCCCGCGCGTCACAGGTTAGTTTTTTTGTTTTTTTTTTAAAGCAAAAATCCATTTTATTTCTCCATCCTTCATTTTCTTTTGTTAATTTAGTAGTTTAAAGCCGATTTTTTTTTTGTTTTGTGTTTTTTTTCCATTAGAAATCCAAACAAAAGAGAAAATTTTGAGTTGTGTCGAACGAGACGTAAATGAAGAATACAACGATGTCGTTGGTTCCATTCGACGATCAAAACACTCTTCAGGTTTGATTCTATCTTTTTTGTATAAAATTATTCCAAATAACACTTTGGATTTTGATATACATTGAGTATAATGAAATTAGGATTTTTGGATTGAGTTTTCAGTTGGATACAGTGCGAGAACCCGGGGGAGGACGTCGTTGTCCGGACTTTCAGATCGGACAAAACTACTCGGTCCAGACTTTAAGTCCAGACCAAAATTATTTGTCCGGACGACAAAGCAGATTAGTCCGGACTGAAAGTCCGGACAGAGTGTTATCAGTATAGTTTTTTTTTCTCGCAAAAGTCTTATCAATTAATAAGTATTAATATTGTTAAATTATTGGAACACATGGTAATGTTTCGACGTAGAGTATGCGAGTCGAGAATGAATTAGTTATCGATTATGGTTTGGACTTCACAACAAATCAGGTATGATATTATTTAGAAAACCTGTTCATATTGAAATCAGAATATTTCCACTAAAAAATATATCTTCTCTATTTTGACTATAGATTTTTACAAATCGAGACGAAATTTGCCAGTGGGTGCGCAATATTAGAAAGAAATCAGGATTTGTCATCATGATTTCAAAATCTGATACTGGAGGTCAATTTAAGAAGGGAAGAATATGGTTTGGATGTGAACGGGGTGGACAACTAAGATTCAAGAAATTAAAAAATGATGAGGGCCACGGGAGCAGTAAAAAATGTGGATGTCCCTTTCGATTAAAGGGTCAACAGATATCAACGGGGGGCCCCGAATATAATCTAACAGTTTTGTCCGGTGTGCATAATCATCCTGCAGCAGATTATTTCGAAGGACACTCGTATGCGGGAAGATTGTCTGAAAGCAAAACTAATGTTGTGATCGAAATGTCGAAGTGTCACGTAAAACCGAAAGATATACTGACAGCATTGAAGCAAAAGGATCCAAAGAATGTTTTGACAATGAAAATAATATATAATGCACGACACAAGTTCAGAATCAATGAACAAGGCGGTCAAACGCAGATGCAACAGTTGTTATTAAAAAATTTTGAATTAAAGTATATCGAATGGCATCGAAGCAATGATCAAACATAATCAGTAACGGATCTTTTCTGGGCTCATCCTGTTGGCGTCGATCTTCTCCGAGCATTTCCAGATGTTATTATCATGATTGTACCTATAAAACGAACAGCTACAAATATCCATTACTAGAGATGATTGGAGTAACCTCAACGAATCCGTCATTTTGCATTGCTTTTGCCTTTTTTGAAAAAGAAAAGGAAACTAATTATTCTTGGGCACTTGACAAGTTGCATGGACTGTTTCTGAACGATATATATCCAAGTGTCATAGTTACAGATAGAGATCTATCACTTGTTAATGCAGTTAAGCTCATATCCCCGGCTAGCCGACATCTTCTTTGTATATGGCATATCAATAATAATGTATTGACTAACTGCAAGAAATTGCTAGAACAACATACTGGGTGGGAGAAATTCTTTTTAATATGGAAGCTGATTATGCTATCTGATACTCTAGACGAGTACAATACAAATCTAAGTATCCTAACAAACGAATTCCGAGTAAAGCCTGAAGCAGTTGACTACATTATTAAAACATGGTTAAATCCACACAAGGAGAAGTTTGTTACTTACTGGATAAATATGTGCCAACATCGGGACAACGTGACCAGTAACCGAGCAGAAAGTGCCCACACAAAATTGAAGAGACAACTGCAAACTAGTCAAGGCGATTTTGAAAAGTGTTGGAGCAATATACATACATTACTTAAACTTCAACATACTGAGCTTAAAACATCTTTCCAAAAAAGTTTGACTATCGTGAAACGATGTTTTATGCTGGCAGAATTTAAGGAATTATGGGGCACAGTATCAATTCATGCATTGAATTTGATCTTAGCCCAAGTAAAAAGAATTGAGTCTGTGGGCATTAATCCTGTTGAATGTGGTTGCATCATTCGACAAACTCACAACTTGCCATATGCTCATGAGATTGCAATATATAAAAAAGACAACCGACCAATTCCCTTGGATTGCATTGACCAATATTGGCGGAAACTTGATATGGCACCGAGTAAAGCATTGGTAGTTCAAGGTGTGTGGTACCAGAAAGATGTGGAGGTTTTATTCTTAAATTTATTAAATGTGATAATGAAGAACGGACTCGAAGATTGAAGAAATTAAGGGAGATATCAAATCCAGTTAGTTCTTCACTGGCGAATCCTGTGCCCAAGATGTTATTGAGTTGTAATCATTTTTTTGCGCCGTGCGTATAAGTTTCATTTTGGTGTTATGTTGTTGTGTATAAGTTGGCTACGATATTGTGTAATATCGTAGTTAATCTAATATTTGTAAGTAGTCTAATATTTGTAAGTAGTCTAATCCAGATAATATAATTTTGTATAAATATTATCCGGTAAACCGAAGTTCAATCGATCCATGTTAATAGTCTAATGTTTAGTCTAGCGAAATCTAATACTGTGATCCCATTTCAATCGATCCATGTTAACAGCAAACTCTCTGTCCGGACCGGCAGCTCCTGGCCGGACTGCCAGTCCGGACGTAGATCCGCTATCCGGACTGTCAGTCCGGACAGATCCTGTCTGTCCGGACTGGCAGTCCGGACAGCCTTTTCATGTCTGACTGTCAGTCCGGACAGGCATTTTCTGCCTAGACTGGCAGTCCGAACAGGGACTCCCTGTCCGGACTGGCAGTCCGGACACCTGATACACACTCAGGATACGAAATAAACTGATATATTATTAGTAAACATACATTCACATCACTTTAAGGACAAAAACTAGCAATTTAACACACATGAATACAACAAAAATATAGTGAAGAAAGAAAACAGAGAAGATAAGGCGCCTGATAATAATGATACACTGATACATTGATATAGTGAAGACAACACTGATACACTGATACAAAAATACAACCGGTGATACATTGATACAAAGAATATGTTTAGTCACTTCCACCAAAATAAGCACTTCAACCAAAAAAACATAACAATCACTTGGTTGCAACACATACAGATAAACCAAATAAGCTCCCATACAAACAAAGAGCAAATATTTTGCAAACAAAGATCAAATATTAGGATTCATGATAAGTATCATATTATGCATTTTTCCTCCCATATTTTATCTATTTTTGTATATAAATAATTGCTACTCAGGTATATTTAGTGTGTTTTTATAGGTAACAAAGGTTCGCAAGTAAAAGAAGAAGAAGATGCAAATCTATCAAGAATATAAGTAAAGAAAGTTAACTAAGGCGAAAACCGACACTCAAGTGCAGCAGTAGAAACTTCAAAAGTATTTTCGGTGAAGATAAAACTTGAACTGAAAAATTTCATGTAGGGAACATTTATAGAGCTCAGAATTATCTTGGAAACAAGTCCAAGAACAGTTTAATCCGAGTTTGTATGAAAAAGTTATGACCATTTTACTGAAGTACTGCAGAGTGAAAAATCCGATTCAGTAGGGTACGGGTTTGTTGAACTTAATTTCGGATTTTGGACCCGAAAATTAGTATTTTATGCCATCTAATCTCAACCATTGGTTTCTAATACCTATGAATTGAATTAAAATTATATATCTTGATATTAGTTTGTATTGGATTAGAATCATATCTATTGTATTGAGTTTAAGTAGAAGTAGGATTGTATTTGGATTATAAATACCCCATGAATCCATGTAAATAGGAGAGAACTTTTTAGATGTAATTTTAGATTTAGTTTTTATTAAAAAAATTAGGATTTTGCTGAAGTGGTGATGGCCACAATACCGGACTCCAGAGATAATTCTCTTTGTTCTTCAATTTTTCCTTAATTTATTTTGATTGCTTTCTAGTTTAGGTTTTATTGCTTTCTAGATTAAATTTATTTGCATTCATGAATAAAAATAGGATTTTGCTTACTAGAATTGTGTGTAGCTAATTTAGTTTAGCTCTAAGATGTAGATGAAACTACAATCCACCATATAATTACTCTCTAATATTTTCTTCTTAAATAAATTAATAAAGACATAATTTTTCTATAAAAAGATTAAAATACAAGAACTCGAAGATTAAAACTTTGATAGGTTATATTTGAATTAGGTTTCTTGATAGCCTATGCTTAGTTAGGGTTTGAGCTTGTTGATATTATTTTTTTCATTGAATTATCTAAAGATTTAGTTTGTTTTATGAAAAATAGTATCTTTGATGAGTTATACTTGCACACCACTTGATAGCTCATGCTTAGGGCATTTTAAATAAAAATTAAACTAAAAGATCTCCTTTTTATGAAAGAAGAAGATAATAGAAGTAAATACATAGTTGGAAACTAGTGGATTCTAAATCTTAGGCTAATTAGAACAACCAAACTTCAACCTAGAAACTCTTAATTAATCCAGTAGAATTAAAGAAATAGTAAGGATTGCAAAATACCTGAGATCTCTGTGGGACGACCTGTACAGCACTACACCGATACTGTGCATTTGCAGTTAAATTATCACATCAATTCACCACAAACAAAGAGCAAATATACATCAAATTAGCAAATTGTTTAAAAGAAAACATTCTTACAACATCCATAGCAATGCACCTAGAATATAACCTAATCACTGTCTCCGTGTCTTTCTCGGAGGGTGACGTCTGCTTCTGATTCAAGTCATTACCGCTGTATCGGGTGCATCAGGAGTGGCTTGTTCTTCTGCTTGTTCCTCTACTTGTTCTTCAGGTGGTTCTTCTAGCTGAGTGCAACCAGTTATCACGGGTTTAATCTTCGCAAGTGCACTAAATAATATCCCATGCCGCTTCTTGAATAGCTTCTCTCCTTGCGCAAGTAATGGATCTATTATAGCCACTGCACGTGTATATCTTTGTAGAATTAATTCAGGAAACATAAAAGCATCAGTTAAACTTGGTACTATACGGGACATAAAATAAAGAACATATATGGAGATTATCTCATCAACGACATCCGAGCGGGTTGACTGACTTTCTTTCTCTACTTGGGGTTCATCTGGAGCTACTCCAAGAAAGTGCTGTGAAACTTTAGATAGCCACGGAATATAATCTGACATGCAATCAGATGGGTAATCAACAATGGATCCACAGTGCTCTTAATGCAAGACGTGATCTAGCCAATTTATCCACATCTCCTCAATGTGAGTGTACTTTACCATGTAGCTACTGGCTGTTATACCTCGCGCTTTACGTAACGGTGAGAATGGTGGAGGCGGAACGTACTGTTTGCAACCAAATTGCCTTAGTACACGAACCGGATAGTAAGGCTCAATCACGCTGCACATTTTCAACGTACCCATATAAAAGCTGATTTCCCTGAAAGGATAGATTTTTCTATAATTCTTATATGCATCCCAAACTACCTGCAAGTTTGTTAAGCACAAAGAACTACATTAGTAATCAACTTGTAACTTGCAAACTACATAGGTATATAAATAGCGCAACATGTTACCTGGTTGCTGGTGAGTTTATCTAGACTAGACCGAATAGACTGTACATGTGATTGAGAGACATTGTGATCCCGTCTGCTCAACCAACGATAAGCAAGTGGTTCACCGTCGGTAAAGGATCGGTTTGACACTGGCATAAAGGTTGGGAAATGAGAGAAAATCCAAGACTGTAGTAATGTGAGATACCCGGCAATCTGAGCAACGTTAGCTCGAGAAGCAAGCCCAAGCTGCCTATATAACCATGCAAGAGCACCAGCACCCCATGCGAACGTATGAACATTTTCGAGGTCATGAAGCAATGGTAAGTAATCAATAGACACTCTCGTACAGCTTTTGTCCGTAAAAAGCGTGCAACCAAGAAGATACAGTAAATATGCCCTTGCAGCACATCGAATCTTATGTTCGGTGTCGGTGTCAACAACCCCGCAAAAATTTTCTCTTAACCAATCCAGTCGAATCGATGTACCGCCTTTCATATTAATCTCATTTCACACTTCAGAATAACTGACGCCCAATGAATGAGTAATTGTGTCAGTAGCTTTACGTGAAACTGCTGATTCTTGTTGGCACACGGATTTTCCTGCTACAGGCAAGTCAAGTAAGCAGAAAACATCATCCAACGTAATCGTCATCTCACCAAACGGCATATGAAATGTGTTTGTTTCCGGATGCCATCTCTCAACAAATGCGCTAAGCTCGACAGTGCTAATGTATTGGTAGGAGCATTTGACCAATAGATATAATGAAGACCCACGTACTAATTCCATGAATCATGTGTTTGGCTGCGGTGTCATCAATGACCATGCACTTATTTTTCTCCAGTGACTAATACAACGCAGTGGATCTCGTTTCTGTATATATAATATAGTCATAACACATGCACACACACAATAAATGGTTTATGGTTTTTTACGGGAAATAATTACCTCATCTTTTAAAACTAAGAAAGCAACGTGCGTCTTGAACCTCTTTAATACTGATAAATCAACTGGACCTCGATAATTTGACTCTTGAAGATCATCTTAAGAGCCTCATGTATCAGTATTCCATTTCTCTAGTCTTGCACTATCATATCTTATCAAATTAGGAGTTTCTACATTTAATTCAGGATCTACAGCAACTTCGATTTCTCTCTCTCGTATCAGGCGACAGATTTGTGGTCGAGATGCTTCTTTCTTCCTCCTTAACGAGGCAGTTGGTCGTACGCGAGAAAATTCTGCCGAATCCATCTATGAAATACAAAGATATTTTATTCATAGATGTTTTTTATCAGAACAGTAACTTCTCTATGTGTAAGTAAATAGTTACAAAGTAAAATTTACTACAAATATCATATTTTCTCTTTTTTTTTGCTGCAAGACAGTGTAATATTAAAGTTTAAAGACACTAAAACCGTATTTTGCTACTTAATCAACCATTAGGACAATACCATCAAACTTCAAAATTAACTAATAAATTTTAATATTAACGTCCATGATTAGAAAAATAACTAAATTTCGCATATTTTACAACTAGGATTACAATATTAAATTTTCTTAACAATTATAATCTAAATATTAAAAATAAAAATTAACAAAAAAATACTATAACCAAATTTCCTACCTCCTCCCCTCTTCCTCCTCTCCAACCCAACAAAATCACCAAACCCTAATATTGAAGAATTGTTTGATCCAAAAATTAAAAAAATAAAAAAAAATATTACTAGATTAGGAAAACTCACCTAGTAATGGCGGGAAGGCGGCGACGGCGGCGGGAGAACAGCGGCGGCAACGTTCAGAGCTCGGCGGCGACGTTCGATCGGCGGTATCGGGTCTAGGAATGGGAGAGAGAGGAAGATTTAGAAGGAGAAAGAGGTAGAGAAAGAGAAAGAGAGGATGAAGGGAAGTGGGAAGGGAAAGAGGAAGTTAGGGTTAGGGCTTTTTTTGGGTTTAGCCAGTTGGAGGAGAAAATAGGAGAGAAGAGGGAGAGGAGGATGTAAAATATAAGTGAAGGGTATTTTCGAAATTTTTAGTATGCTCACTAGGAAATTCTCCCTTTAGTAAATTCAGTGTGGGCTCACTAGGAAAAATGGTGTGCTCCTTTGGAAGCTCCCTAAAACAACCCTATTTATAGTCAATCTTGAATAGATGACACTCGTGGCGACTAGCCCAGTAAGAATACAGGCCTAGCCCATGGGCTGTGTGCTATATAGTTCAGGAGCTGAGCCTTGGAGAGGATGCTCGTTTTCCTACTCTCTTTTTTTCCCCTTCTTCTTCTTCTTCTTCTTTAATTTATTAGGGGAAAAAACAAAGCTTGTGAATGCGGATCTTATCTGCTAATAGGGATAAGAATGAGCATGTCCAAAGGTAAAATTTTGCCATGTCTTATTCAAAATTTTGAATAAAGAATGATAAATTTCTAGTTTAAAATTTTGAATAGAACGGATCAAGAATTGGATATTGGACTTGCATATTCTCATTCCTATTTGTTAGGCTAACAAAAAAAGAGCTATATATGTTTTTATAGTGAGAATAATAAAAATAAGTTGATAACTCTAAGCTACATTCCATTTTCTATTATCTCTGGTAATTTTTTTCAAAATATTTAGATCTCAACTTTGTAGGTTCACTCATATCCAATTTCTTAAGTTTTTATTTTGATTTAGTCTTTCATCAAGTAAATACAAAATTAACAGTTTTTAATAAATATAATATTTATATCCACTTGATGATAAATTAATTTCAAAATTCATGAAATTCAATAAATTGAGGTATGGAGATTGAGATCATAATCCATGAAAAAAAAATTGATTAAAAAATAATTGGAGTAATAGTTTTCTGAGTTGGCACCTCATTTACACTGACTTCTTTTATAACTTGATTAGCTGACAAACTATTGATTGTCTTTCAGCTTAATTTTGTTAGCAAATGTTTTTTCATACAAAAACTTAACATGTTCTCTAGTTTTAGCAAAGGTATTAGAGAAAGGAACCAACTCAAACCATGAACTTATATTTGCCTAGCAAAAGCACTTTACTAGGCCCATCTCAAACCATGACCTTATATTTCATTTTACGAGTTTACAGAAATCTTCTTATTTGGTTGTTGTTATATTTATTAACAGTCTTTTCGTCAACGAGAAATTAAATATATAAACTACATTTGTATTGTTATGTTCGTTTAACTACTAATTAATGGAATGCAGGAGTATTAGTCCAGTTTATGCTGAAAAAATAATTTAGAAGCATTTTGTTTGAAAGGGTATTTCTTTTCTTTTTTTTAAAAAAAAAATTGGGTTAAGACAATTTCTTGCAAATCTAGTCTATTTAAACTCATTTTAGCCTCATAGAGGACGGAGTCCAATCAATAAAATTATTGTTCTTTTTCAAGAAATTTTTGATTAGTGAATTCTGATTATCGATAAATTTCCTAGTGAAATTAATCAAAAAGGTTGGTTCCGTCTGCATCCTAGAACTTCATAACTTTTCCTTAAACTTTAATGATTTTGATACTTGTAACTCTATTCAAACTTTCAACCTCTTATATATTTTATATCTTGTTTAATGTTCAATATAAGTTATTTTTTTTAGAGGTTTTACGTATCGATTCCTTAAATCTTTAAAAATTAGAATTTAGCCCTCCAAATCTTTATATTTATAATTTAGTCCTCCCAAAATCTTTAAGTATCTCTCTTCTCTCTTCTTATTGGGCTCCCATGAGTTGCTTCACTTTAGAGATTAACTGGGAGGGAAGAGAGACAGGAGAAGAATAGAGAGATAAATCCAATAAAAAGATAAAGGAAGAGATGAGGATGAAAAAATAGAATACTAAAATGAAATAACTCAGGGGTATAATAAGAAATTCGGGCCAAAAATATGGCTGGGACTAAATTGTGGTAATTTAAATGATTTTGAGACTAAATTATAAATATGAAGATTTGCGAGACTAAATTCTAATTTTTAGTTTATGGATGAATAAATTGCTTTTAATTCTCTTGCACCCAATAAGCAGACAGAGACAAGAGCATCAGCGGCAGCTGCTGTAGCTTCCCTCAATCAGGCGCAAATGCAAATAAAAGTAGAGAACGACTCGCTGGACTCTTGCATCATTAAACTTCAAATGATTTTATAATTTATACTCTATACAGTTTCTGTGTATAGAAAAAGACGGGAGCATTGTTCTTAGCAAATAATCCAGTTTTGATGGCACCATCATCATTAATCAGCACTATCTCATAGAGATAGGTCGCTATATTATCATAGTCAATAAAGTTTGCAAATTGTTCATGCTTGATGAATTTACATTGATTATAAAGAATTTTCTAAAACCAAGAACCCTCTCACAGACGAAAATGGGCAATCCAGGGCTAGTTATTAGCCCACTCTACTAAAACAATTTAATTAAAAGTAAAACTTTTATTGTTGAAGTTAAGAGGAAGCTGTGATTCTTGCTCTAAAAACTGATCGAACGTGTTCGGGTTATTGGCTCGTCCGACCCGACTGCATTCATGAGTTGCTCGTTGGGCTTCTCGCCGCGACAGCCAGCATTCCAGCGTTTCTGTGCCATAAATCTCTCCGGCAAAAGACTAGTGATAGGTGGTCCCGCGAAGCTAAAGGAAAATCCCCCCACAGGCAACACTAGCTAGATAAGGCATCGGTAGCGCCGGTCTTTTTCTTTCTTTTTCAAAAAAAATGAGCTTTTTTAATTTAAAATTTTGATAATATGGCGAGCTAAAAATTAGTCATTGGACCAACCTAATTGTCCTTGATAACAAGAGAGGTAGCACGTTTATCTCAGTGGATTTGCTAAAAGAGAACACTATGTGAACATGATGATTCTATTATGCCGACACTGGTTGGTAAAATGCTCTGTTTGCAATCTAAGGATATTCGCATTTTTATGGGGCATATCATTTCATATCAAATGCAACGTTGTTTTCGAGTGAGCTTGAAGCCATAAAAGGAACCCCTTTATGCTTTAATTTATGCCCCCAAAGCTTATGATTCGGATTAGCTTTTACTTTTCAAAGGATGATTCTTTTCTCTTTGCTAGGGAAATTGACTTCTGTTGGATTAGTTATACACTTCATAGCTCTGGTACGTACATTCACCGTCAAAAAGTTTATAATGAGCAATTCAAAAAGTCAATCAACATTAAAGAAATAACGACATATATCTAATATTTCATTTTTTTTTTTCCCTCCCCAGCTTTCTAGTTTTTCAGAAGAAGCTAATTTGATTCACACAATCAAAATTATTTGTATGATTTAATACAATAATAAAATATTGATATGACACTTATGGTGTCGGCAGATATGGCCAAAATATTAATTTTGAAAACATATGTGAGTCTCGTGGTAAATCGAAAATAATTACGAACTATTTGATGATTAACTCGTTTTCTTCTCAATTGGATGTCACCGTTTCTTGAATGAAACTACCCAATAGTTAGCCCATGATACCATTCATAATACCTAATTATGCATTCGAAATTATTATAGTTTTTTTTTATCCTTGGAGCATCGAGTATGCAATCACTTAACACACCCCCCTTTGCAAAAAATTACATAACTCCAACATAGTTTATAAATGAATCTAACTTAGCTTATTTCCATTATATAAATCAACTACATCTGGAGGCTGGAACTAATGAACTTTCTAGATAATGGAGGTTTTTTAAAGGGGAATCTACGCACGCACGGAAGAAAGGCTACACGCCTCCCCTTCGCTTAAAAAAAAAACAGTTAATATAGGGGAAAAAATATTAAATAGACTGTTCAGTATAGATTCAAAAGTATAATATAATTATCTAATTAATGTACTTCGCACATTATTTTTTCCTTCATTTTTAAAGTTAGTATCTCATTTACTTTTTGAATAAATTTAATATAGTACAGGAGAGAATGAATTTTGTATAGTTTAAAGTCACAACTCAATGTAGATAAAGGGAGAAAAAAATTAATTAAATTGGAGTCGAATTTAGTATTTCCACTCTAATATCTTTACTCTAATTTGGAATACAATTGAAATGCTACTAATTTTAATTTAAATTTGATTATCACTACAACACGCTCTCAGAGACGAGAAATAATCAAAATACATAAGACGGAACCAGGGAATCTACTACCCCACCAATTTACAGTTGACTTTTGAATGCAGCATCCCTAACAAAATCTGGGCACACAAACAACAGCAGCAGCTGCAAAAGCAAACCGTCAGCGGACGGTGGAAGCAACCGCATGAGCCCAAAACCTCAGCTGATCCTTCAGACCAACCGTGCCGCCGCCACCGCCGCCGCCGCCACCGACCCGAATCTTGAAATTCATCAATTGATTAATCTCCTCTTCCTCCGCTGCATCCCACGCCTCCGACAAGTAAGGCCTCGACACCGCCATATCGTCGGCCGAAGCACATGAGGAGGACGCCTCTTCGTCCGGCGCCGCCTTCAGCCTCTGCAGCCCCGGCACGATCTCCATCAGCCTTGGATCGGCGTTGACATCGGAGAAGGTGAAACCTAGGTCCATGAACCCCTTCAGCTCCTCGAACTCTAATTCCGACATGCTCTTGCTGCTCTGGCTCCGCCGCCGCCGCCGCTCCCGCCGCCTGCGCCGGCGATCTCTTTGGGCAGCTTCCACCTGTGGGACCTGGTCGGAGATCACGGCTTCCTTGCCGGAGAGGATGGCTTGGAGCTTGGGAGTGCGGATCTGGAGCGTGGACGACGTCGGCGACGGGGAGACGTCGTCGCTGAGGGACCGCCGGTGGAGGCTACGGCGGCGGAGGAGGTTAGCCGGAGGCGGGGGAGATACGGTGCTGGACTCGGCGTCTTCCACCTCCGGCGGCGGGGGCGGCGCTGCCTCTGACGGCGGTGGTGGAGGGCGGAGGAGGATTAGGCGGCGGAACCAGAGGAGATCGAAGAGAGCTAAGGTTAGGGTTTGGAGATGATCATCTCCTAGTTGTTCTTCTCTCTTTTCTTCTTCATTTTCCTCCATGGATTAAAAACTGAATAGAAAAGGTGGGAATGAGTGCTGAGAGGAGAATGGAGCGGCCATGGCTGGTGATGATTTTATAGGGAGGAGTTGGGCAATCGAGATTGCCATTCGAATTGGAGAGTTACTATATGCGCCCATGCTTTTCTTGGTGAGCCCCAGAAGTTAAAGGGGAGGACACTATCTTTATGGGCTCACTTAAAACAATGGGGTGCCTCTAGTAATTCTCTTTGAATTAATTATTTGTTACGAAAAGTATCGGCCGGCAAGTTGCAATTTGCAAAACACAAAAAGTTCGAGAAGTCATACTAAGTGACTAAGCATTATAACATTAAAGCGTGCTGTTCAGGCATTTAGCTGTAAAAAGGAAAAAGAGAGAGAGTGTCATAATTGGCAAGGCAGAGGGGGAATATGTAAAAGTTGCCAGTAACGACACGCGGCAGACAATCGTTTTTCGTTGGCAGCAACCAGCCGTGCTGGCGCAAGATTCTTTCTTTTCTTCTTCTTCACTCCACTTCGGTGTGCCTGACGAAAAACAGTGGAAGTACTTGCATTACTCTTTGAAGTGCTTATTTAGTTATACAATAAGCTGAATGATGAGCTGAAGTTAAGTAGCATCGGTACTTTTCCAATTGGTTCAATAATTTTTATGGAGAACAAGAATTATAAGTAAAAATTATAATTATTTTATTTTATTATATTTTTTATAAAAATAAATATTTTATTTCTCTTTTATTTTTTTCCTCTTCCAGAACAAGCATTAAAATTAAAGATTCTTTCTTATTCTTCTTTTTTACTCTGCTTCGGTGTGCTTAACGAAAACAGTGGAAGTACTTTTTCATGCACTTATTTAATTATGCAATAGGCTGAATGATGAACTGGAGCTTACATAGCATCGTTACTTTTCCAATTGCTTCCAATAATTTTTATGGGGAACAAGGATTATAAGTAAAATTTATAATTATTTTATTTTATTACAATTTTTTTATAAAAATAAATATTTTATTTCTTTTTCATTTTTTTTCTCTTCCAAAATATAATCAACAAACACTAAAATTATTAGAAGCAGAATACTTTCAATACTTTATTTTTAAAACTTACTTCTAATTTATTAGAAGCATAATACTTTCAATACTTTATTTTTAAAAATTATTTCTAATTTTCTTTCTTACTTTCATTACTTTCAAATATCCAAATATACCCTAAATAAAATAAAAGGAATGTTATTTCCATTCCTTTATTTGTTTATTTGGCCAAGAAGAAATTGAGAGTAACTTTCATTAGTATTATGCGGATCGAATGTGACGACTATGCTTTTAGTTTTCTCTTCACCTCACGTTTGAATCCTCAATTTTGAGTGAAAAAACTCATGATGCTCTAGAAATAAGATAAAATATTATCATTTTATTTATCTCTAATGAATACTTTTCAATTCTAGTTTAATTAACAAATAGAATATTAGTATTATTACTTTATTATATAATAAAATAATAAAAGTAAGCATATGAACACTAAATCTAGTGAAGAGGTCTCTTTTAAAACTTGTATTTGGATGATACTCCTATTTTTTTTCCCCCTTACTTGATTAAATTTAACAGCCAAACATGGCTTGTCTCTATATATTATTAGGGTAAAATTGTGAATATAATTGTGAACTATTTCTAACGAATATTTTCTTTTTCTCTATAATAAGCTCATGCGCTGATTAATAATTAAAGTTTCAATTTTGACTGATCTAGCATAAATCAACTCTAAAATTATCCTTTTTGGAACATTATGTATTAACAGCTCGACTAATTCTTTTTCACGCTAAGAAAAATATTATTATCAACAAAATGTTCTTACTTTAGTTTGAAAGTGTACTAATTAAAGATGGTTAAAGCAGAAAAAATACTTTGGTTGAAATGCTAACTTTTAATTTATAACATTGTGAATCTTACGCATTATATAAGTATTACTTCTAGAGGTCTTTATTTTCTCATTTTTGTTTTGGGTTTCCCAAATAATTATCTCATTTAGAAAATCATTTTTTTTCTTATAAAAAGTTATGGGTTCAACTTTGCCAGTATAATTCTTTAAGAAAAATTTATTAATTTTCCATCTGGTTACATATTATAATGAAAAATAGCCTAAGATATAAGTATTATACGAGTGCAACTAGTTTTATAAAAGTGCAATTAGTTCTATCAAAAAACAACAATGATCTTATCTACAATATTACTCAAATCTTTGAAATCCTAGTTTGAGTTACAATGTTTGCAAGGGAAATTCTATTTAAAACTTCAATCGACTTACATCCTAGCTAAACTTGTAAAAAATTATAAATTTGTCATTACTTTTTGTAATTATATTTTTTTTTTCTGTGATCGGGATAATTCCCGGATGATTCTAAATCCGTTGGAGACTAATATCTTCACACCTTTCGGATGGCAAATTCTTGACTGAGAAATATGGGCTCATTGAGCAAAGTGGCATGCTCAAATAGAATTTTCCCTTTTGCAAATCATGGGATCCCATGTTTGTGAATAAGAATTTACTGAAAACAGCATGTAGATATCAGGTGTTACTGTAATACCATAAGATCATGAGGGCGAGTACGCAAAAATAGCATGCACAATTTCATATTTATCAGGATTTTTTTCACCCGTCGTTTAATGCGAGCCATGTCACCAAGCAGCTTCGCTGCTGCATTCATTGACGGGGACTGTTTATAGTTTTATAAAAGAAAAAAAAAGTTAGGTGCCACCATTGTGAAAATGACTTATATTTTGGTTTACCAAAGAGCGTTTACTCGGTTACAATAATATTCAATTGAATTGGTCGCAGGATGCAATTTTCAATGAGGTCATTGTTTTCTGGAGATTAATTAGGTAGAACCAAATATATATGTCACGTTTTAATTTAGATAATTTTTATATGATTTTCTTCCTTATGTACTTGTCATTAGTCCTGTCCATTTGTCTTTGCGTTGAGCTCTGCAGCTCCATTCCTGAAGCCTCCGCCTGATGGGACAGAGAGGGGAAGTTCTAAATGCGCACCACGTTTTACTTAGGGAGCACCACATCCTATAGTAAAGTGATTTACAACATAGAGGAAAATGGTGCTCACAACGTCAGGTGTGGTGCGCATTTGGAATTTTCCGAGAAAGATCCACTCCAAACTCACTAAATATCGCTCGTCAGATTCAAGCAATAGAGACAGAGGTGAAGGGGAGTCTAACAGGGCACACCATTTTACTTAGTGAGCCTACTTTTTAGTGTTTTTTTTTTCCGACTCAATTATTAAGTGGACTCAATTATTAAGTAGGCTCATTAGGAAAAATGGTGTGCTCCTTTGGAAACTCCCAGAAGAAGAGGTGGGATTTTTTCAATATGTGCTCCGAGTTTGTGACTAGCTGAAAGAAAACTGCCGTTGACTTGAGCTTAGATCAAGTCATGGCCTTTCTAAATGAAAATAATTTAAATATAAGTAAAGATAAAAATAGACGAGTCCAAAGAATTAAAGACTAGTCGTGGGACCGTCCTATTCAAAATTTTAAATTAAAAAAAAATTATTTTTAAATTTAAAATTTTGAATAGTACATACCAAAAACTGATTTTTCAACCTGTCCAGTCCCATCTATAAGTAAACGAGAGAGAAAGAAACTTGATTAGAGACTATATTATTATGACATTTAAATTGAAGAAATTCTAATTTGAGCCTTCTTATTCCCTTTGATTGACATTGTTTTTTCTCTTTTCTTTTTCCCCTTTTTTGGAGTACTTCACAGGAAAATCTCCCATAGTGTTTCGCAGGCACACACACATTCACTTCTCTTTTAAGAAATCACAAGCATTATGTTTCTTTGAGCATTGAGATAAAAAGGGAAGATCTATCATTCAGGAAGTCAGACTTCCTGTAATATGGGGGATGTGTAATTTAACACCTCTGAAATTTGAAACTCTCCAAAAATCCCTGAACTGTTAACACTGGTAGTAATCAGGGTTACTTACTTTCACTCTCCTTTTTTATTAAAGAGCACTATTGTCCCTCAAATTACTATTCTACCCTCATCCCTACCTTTAACCAGCATATTCCCCCTCTCCCTCTCTCTCTCTCTCTCTCTCTCTCCCCTCCCTCCCTCTCTCCCTCTCTATCCCTCTCTCTCAGTCACGCTCCCTCTTTTACTGAGAGAGAGGGATAGAGAGGGGGAGAGAGAGAGAGGAGAGAAAGAGAGTGCTGGTTAAAGAGAGGGATGGAGATATAATAGGAATTTGAGAAATATGAGTGCACTTTAGTAAAAAAACGAGAGTGAAAATAACTAACTCTCACTAACAGTGTTAACAGTTCAGGAGGTTTTTTGAGAGTTTCAAAATTCAGGGGTGTTAAGTTACGCACTCCCAATACTACAGGGAATCTGACTATAATTAACCATATATATATATATATATAGAGCGAGAGAGCGAGAGAGAGAGAGAGAAAGAGGGAGAGAGGGAGCAAGTTTGGATCTCAAAATAGCTTATCCAATCAGAGAGCGATTACTAGATCAATGTCTATCTCGAAATTCTATCATATTTAATCTACACCTCCCTACCATCATGTAACTTGTACAGACAATAAAACGTATAAAAAATGGACTGCAGTACAAATAATTTTTTGTGCTAGTAAGCCAGCTCCAGACTTTCAGTTATATATATAACCCTAATTAGTAATGGGCCCTAGCCATGTGTTTAGCTCAAACAAATCTTGTTTCCACTCCATCCGGCGCTGCTAAGCTTGTTAAAATTTAGAATACCCTGGTGTAATAGTAATGAAGGGGAAAAAAAAAAAAATAGAGAAAGAAATAAAACACTAGAAATAGAGAGATATATATATCGCATAACAACGCATGTATAATGTGACGATATAAACAGTTGTGTACGTATAATGGTGAAGTTGGTATGAGAGCCTGTGCAGGTGAATCGCGGGGCAAATTTCCTTTGGCAGCAGGCCACTCCGCGGCCGGTGGCAGAGCCCCGGAGACGGCCACCTGCCAAGGGAAGAATTGCCCTGCAATGCTGCTGCACACTGAATCAGATGCATGTCTCAGTCCAACTCCTTCATCTTCAGCCTGCACACATCATCGTTCAACGACACTAGTGGCTATTTATCGGTGCCTGAGAGTTGGGGAGAGCTAGGTTGATTCATTTTTAGGGCAATTGCCAACGGATATCCGAATTTGGAAAGGCACATACTAAGTACAGGTGGAGGAGATGCCATGGAAGCAAAGAACAATGCCGAAAATGGAAAATGCAAGAGAGAAGGACACTTTTGCAAAGGGGTGGCGGTCTTGCATTGCAGTCCTTTATTCTTGATCCTTCTGCATGTTATGGATGCATGGTCCCTTCGAATGAGAAAGGGCAAAGCATGCTTTTGATTTTTTCTGTTTTTTTAACAGTTAGCTAGTTCTTATTTCAATTATAGACTTAGATTTAGTTATGGGAGCTTTCAATATATTTGTTTGTTGCTGTTGTATCCTCTACGTACAGGTTCTCTAATTTACTGAAGTCCAAATAGAATTACTCGGCATTTGTTTCAGCTTTCTAGTACAAAATATAGTTTAGCAAAAGAAAAAAGAAAGTCCACCATATTAATTAGAAATTATGAAACAAAAAGTAAAACAACACAAAAAAGTAGAAAATCTTACATATTTTAATTCTAATTCGAAAATATGACCTATATCAAACTATCAACAGCGGAGCTATGGTGGATCTCTTCGCATGAGATGATCAAGCTAAACTCCTCAAATGCCATTTGTATTTCCCATACGTCCATATTGTTGGTTAGGAGTTTGCATTTACCGTATGACAGTATATGTAAAGTGGAGGTTACTAATTCTGTGGTTGCAGATTGAAGCATATAGAATTATTTTAGATTAACATAAAATGACAGATTTGTAGTTAACAGATTTACTACACAGAATTGCTACTGTTATCTTATAGGAAATTAATTCTGTAATTAGGTTTATATCTAAATAATTCCAGTTTCGAAGTAGAAGAAGACTGGTTAAAGAAAAACCATCAAACTGTTTTTCTTTATCTAGTATACTATCCTAATCTGAAAATTATAAAACTGGATTAAGAAAAACCTGGTTGCAGGAAGACTGGAAGAAGACTTTACTGACAGGAAGCAGATTGGATGAAGATCGAGGCTAGTGTTGGACACTATCTCCTTAAAATCGATTCGTCCTCCACTGTTCGCTTCTGGATTTCTTGGACGTCGATCTCCCAGGATACAACGATCGATCTGTAGAGGGAAGGAAGCTGCAATCCCTCTGCTCTGGCGAATCTGATAAAGGTTCTCTCTGGTTTATGTTATGCAGGACTGGACTTTATTGAAACTGATGAACAGAGTTCTTCTGTAGACAGAAATTCTGGAACTTCTGTCTGCAGAAGAACAAAGAGAAGAGAAAAGAAAAAAAAAAACTTGTTGTTTTATACACTGACCCAGACCCTACCCTATTTATAGGTTTTCAACAGTCGCAACGGTTGAGATTTCAACAGTCGCAACAGTTGGCCGTTTCAACAGTTGTGACCGTTTAACGGCAACCGTTGACGGCGGCCGGTGACTGTTGGACCGCCGACCGTTGGACTTCAACGACTCTTGACTGACGGGGCGGGTGCAGGTCAAATTCATTCAGTTCTGAACCCAATAGAGGCAACCCGAATCCAATAGCACCAAAAATCAAAGGCTCCTCAGCTCCTCGCGACGTTGCGTACGTGACGGGGCGGGTGCAGGTCAAATTCATTCAGTTCTGAACTCAATAGAGGCAACCCGAATCCAATAGCACCGACTCGCGACGTGCGAAGTGCAAAGTGCGCCTCTAAAGCGCCCAATGCGCCCTAAACGCCCATTCGCCCTCGCACACGCGCGTGCGCGTGCGGTGCGTAGCACCACCCGTGGTGCTCATGGTTTTCCTCTTCTTACATAAGCAAAGTAAAGGAGCAAGCTATCATATTTAAACCCACATCCTTATATTCCCCTATCCCATGTGGGACTATCTTTTCATCTTCTCTTTTTGTTCCTTTGCTATGTACTCAACTTTTGAAACCTATTTCAATTCACTTAATTCATTTAATTTGAACTAGTGAATTGGCTCAATTTAAGGTTCAAATTAGTGAATGAATTCAACAATCCCCCACATGAATGAAATGGCTTAGACTCTAATGCAAATAACCAGAGAGTGTAATAGAAAGTTACCGCATCGGGAGAGGTGACTTTTGGCTTTGAACCTTCCCTAGTGAAATATTATCGAGTTTACTTGCTAACCAGTGAACACGATGTTTTTGAACTGTTCAGCTTTTGATGTAAACTAAGACAATAATATTCACACGATTTCTTTCAACTTTATCAGATTCTATGTTGTGTCCATTTTGGCCTTGGACAACCTGGTAATTCTGTGAGTGCTCTTAGAGAACTTAGCCTTTCTCATTCTCATAGAAGCGGCCCCTTCTCACTCACATAGGTGATCTCTTATCAAGAGTATCCTGCCATACTCCACTTAGATTTCTAAGATATAAGGATCGTTAAAAGCTTAGCTTATCCTAACACGTTGCAGATAATCACTATTTTACCATAGAAATGAGATAGGAAATATTTTCCTCAGTGATTCTTTCGAGTTCCCCCACAATTCGGTTGTCCCTTTGAACCTAGATCTTGGGATCTCCAGTCAGCTAGGTTGGGTTGCCATTATGAAGTTACTCTTTAGTAGGCTGTAATCCCATTCCCCTCGACAACTTATATACTTGATCTCTACTCAAGCCTTTTGTTAATGGATCTGCAATATTATCTTTTGATTTTATATAATCAAGAGATATTATTCCGTTTGTAAGCAGCTGTCTTACAGTTTCATGCCTACGACGTATATGTCGTGACTTTCCATTATATAATACATTTTGTGCCCTTCCAATTGCTGATTGATTATCGCAATGGATGCATATTGCTGACACAGGTTTAGGCCACATTGGAATATCTTCTAAAAAGTTCCGAAGCCATTCTGCTTCTTCTCCAGCTTTATCTAAAGCTATAAACTCAGATTCCATAGTGGATCTGGCTATACATGTTTGTTTAAAAGATTTCCAAGAGATGGCTGCACCTCCAATAGTAAAGATATATCCACTTGTGGATTTGATATCTTTTGAATCGGTAATCCAGTTAGCATCAGTGTATCCTTCAATCACTGCTGGATATCTAGTATAGTGCAATCCATAGTTAGTAGTGTACCTCAAATATTTGAGTACTCTAACTATTGCTTTCCAGTGGTTCTCCCCTGGATTACTTGTAAACCTACTCAGTTTGCTTACTGAGTATGCAATATCAGGTCTTGTGCAGTTCATTAAATACATAAGACTGCCAATGATCTGAGAATATTCTAACTGTGATATACTAGCACCTATATTCTTTGTAAGATGTAGACTCATATCTACAGGTGTTTTAGCTATATCAGTATTTTCCTTGTCAAATTTTTCGAGTATCTTCTCGATATAATGTGACTGGGATAAAGTATATCCATCAGATGTCTTGGAGATTTTAACTCCAAGAATAATATCTGCAATACCTAAGTCTTTCATATCAAATTTTCGTGTTAACATGATTTTTACTTCCTTAATTAGAGCCACCGTGCTACCGGTGATAATCATGTCATCCACATATAAACATACAATGACATAGTTGTGCATATCCCCTTTTACATATACACATTTATCGCATTCATTATAGCGAAATCCGTTTGACAACATAACTTGGTCAAACTTCTCATGCCATTGTTTAGGTGCTTGTTTAAGTCCATAAAGAGACTTAACAAGTTTACACACCTTCTTTTCTTTACCTGGAACTACAAACCCTTCAGGTTGTTCCATGTAGATTTCTTCATCTAATTCGCCATTTAAAAATGCTGTTTTTACATCCATTTGATGAAGCTCAAGATTATATAATGCAGCAAAAGCAATTATTAATCTTATGGATGTTATTCTTGTTACAGGTGAATATGTATCAAAATAGTCAATACCTTCCTTTTGTCTATAGCCTTTTATTACAAGTCTAGCTTTGTATTTATCTATAGACCCATCAGGTTTTATCTTTCTTTTAAAGATCCATTTATATCCTAATGGTTTACTTCCTGGAGGAAGATCCACAAGTTCCCAGGTGTGATTTTGAATAATTGATTCAATTTCACTATTTACAGCTTCTTTCCAAAAAGGAGCTTCAGGAGTAGACATAGCCTCTTTATAAGTTTGAGGTTCTTTTTCTAATATATATGTTAGAAAATCCGGACCAAATGATTTATTAATCCTGGCCCTTTTGCTCCGTCTACATTCATCCTCATTGGTTTTATTTTCAGAATCAGACTCTGTTTCTCTTATTATATCATCACAAGTCCTTTTAGAGGAACTTGATTCATGTTCTTTACTAGGAAATACATTCTCAAAGAATACAGCATTCCTAGATTCAATAATAGAATACTTATGTATCTCTGGATGATCAGAGTTAAAGACAAAGAAACGATAAGCACTGCTATTATGCGCATATCCAATGAATATACAATCAATAGTTTTAGGTCCAATTTTAGTCCTTTTCGGAGTAGGAATTGCAACCTTAGCTAGACACCCCCACACTCTTAAGAATTTATAACTAGGTGCTCGACCTGTCCATAATTCATAAGGTGTTTTCTCAAGTTTCTTTTGGGGTATCTTGTTGAGAATATAATTGGCAGAAAGCAGAGCTTCCCCCCACATGTTCTGGGGTAAACCAGAACTTATTAACATGGCATTCATCATTTCTTTTAAAGTTCTGTTCTTACGCTCAGCAATTCCATTTTGCTGTGGAGTGTAAGGAGCAGTTGTTTGATGTATAATACCATGTTCTGCACAAATTTGTGCAAATAGTGACTCATATTCACCACCTCTATCACTTCTTAGCATTTTTATATTTTTGCTAAGTTGATTCTCAACTTCATTTTTATATTGTATAAACATTTCAATTGCCTCATCTTTTGTTCTAAGTAGATATACATAACAATATCTAGTACAATCATCTATAAACGTAATAAAGTACTTCTTTCCACCTCTAGTTTGAATAGATTTTAAATCACATACATCTGTATGAATTAATTCTAAAGGTTCAGTACTACGTTCTATAGAGTTAAATGGAAGCTTAGTCATTTTTGATTCAACACATATTTCACATTTATTTTCAAAGTTTATATTGAAATTAGGCAACATATTCAAATTTATTAATCTTTGTAAAGTATAATAATTAACATGTCCTAATCTACCATGCCAAATAAAAAGTGACTCAGTCATATAAACAGAAGAATCAATTTTATTGATAACCTTAGGGGCAATGGTCATTACATTTAATTTAAACAGACCATTGGTCATATACCCCTTACCTACATATACACCATTTTTTGTGAGTATAAATTTATCAGACTCAAACACAAGCCTAAAGCCTTTCTTACTCAAGACTAAACCAGAGACCAGATTCTTGCGGACATCTGGTACATGAAGTACATCAGTAAGAGTAAGTTCTTTCCCCGAAGTCATCTTCAGTACAATATTGCCTCGTCCTTCAACCTTGGAGGTTGCAGAGTTACCCATGTAGAGTAGTTCTCCTTCCACAGATTCATATGTGGAGAACATCCACTTGTTGGCGCAGATGTGGCGAGTGGCCCCAGTATCCACCCACCATTCCTTAGAATTGCCACCAACTAGGTTAACCTCTGAGACAACAGATGTACAATTTACATCTACATTTGCACAAAGATTTTCTTCCTCGGTCAAATGTGCATTAGGATGCTTCTTCTTCTTCTTCGAAGAATCTGGTGCCTTTCGCACACGGCAGTCCTTTGCACGATGTCCAGGCTTTTCACAGTTGTAGCACTTGCCATTGAATCTCTTCGAGTTACCACTCTTAGAGTCTTCACCATTGTGCTTTCTCTTCCTGTCATTAGACTTATTGGAATTTTCCATAACATTAGCTTTAGAAACATTGTATGGATTTCCAATTTTCTTTTCAGAAAGGCGGTTATCTTCTTCAATCCTCAATCGTACAATTAAATCTTCAAGTGTCATTTCTTTTCGTTTATGCTTTAGGTAATATCTAAATTCTTTCCAAGATGGTGGCAATTTTTCAATTATTGCAGCCACTTGAAAAGATTCACTGATAGTCATACCTTCAGCATGAATTTCATGAATGATCACTTGAAGATCCTGTACTTGGTTGATTACATTTTTAGAATCAACCATTTTATAATCCAGAAACTTACCGACTACATATTTCTTAGAGCCGGCATCTTCTGTATTATATTTCTTGTCTAAGGACTCCCAGAGTTCCTTAGCAGTGCAACTGAACTATATACATTATACAGTATATTGTCCAAACCATTGAGGATATAGTTCTTACTCAAGAAGTCCGCATGTTTCCATGCTTCAACCGCCTTCACTGATTGTTGATCATCTTCAACAAGAGTAGGCACAGTCTCCTTCAAGTACTTGGCCAGATTCATTGTAGTGAGATAGAACAACATTTTCTGTTGTCATCTCTTAAAATCTGAGCCACTGAACTTCTCTGGTTTCTCGTACTGGCTTGAAGGCACAGTTGGAGTAACCATGACAGGAGTTATCACAGTGGACATATCAGATGTAGAAGCCATCTACAAATATTAAAATTTATCTATCTTAATGCCTTGTAATAAATTTTAACTAAACTGAAAAATAATTCTAACTCCAAACACAAAACAGAATTAATTAGTCTTCTCTAGAAGCAATTAAGATTACTAGTGATTGATTACTAGTATGACAGTATTTTAATCTAAAACAAAATATCAGTTTAAAGATTAAATACTATTATAACAGAGTTCTAATTGATAACAGTACTCTTAATTTATGGTATTTTGACAGAATTCAAAGTATCAGTTTTAAGAAAGTAGGTTCTAAACAAAATGTTTAAACTGTATTCTTAAAAAGTTAATCTAAAACATGCACGAAATTCGATTTTAAGAATGTAGGTTCAAACTAAAAATGTTTAAACTGTATTCTTAATCTAAAACATGCAAGAATCGATTTTAAGATTGTTGGTTATAATTTTGCATTTACCGTATGACAGTATATGTAAAGTGGAGGTTACTAATTCTGTGGTTGCAGATTGAAGCATACAGAATTATTTTAGATTAACATAAAATGACAGATTTGTAGTTAACAGATTTACTACACAGAATTGCTACTGTTATCTTATAGGAAATTAATTCTGTAATTAGGTTTATATCTAAATAATTCCAGTTTCGAAGTAGAAGAAGACTGGTTAAAGAAAAACCATCAAACTGTTTTTCTTTATCTAGTATACTATCCTAATCTGAAAATTATAAAACTGGATTAAGAAAAACCTGGTTGCAGGAAGACTGGAAGAAGACTTTACTGACAGGAAGCAGATTGGATGAAGATCGAGGCTAGTGTTGGACACTATCTCCTTAAAATCGATTCGTCCTCCACTGTTCGCTTCTGGATTTCTTGGACGTCGATCTCCCAGGATACAACGATCGATCTGCAGAGGGAAGGAAGCTGCAATCCCTCTGCTCTGGCGAATCTGATAAAGGTTCTCTCTGGTTTATGTTATGCAGGACTGGACTTTATTGAAACTGATGAACAGAGTTCTTCTGTAGACAGAAATTCTGGAACTTCTGTCTGCAGAAGAACAAAGAGAAGAGAAAAGAAAAAAAAAACTTGTTGTTTTATACACTGACCCAGACCCTACCCTATTTATAGGTTTTCAACAGTCGCAACGGTTGAGATTTCAACAGTCGCAACAGTTGGCCGTTTCAACAGTTGTGACCGTTTAACGGCAACCGTTGACGGCGGCCGGTGACTGTTGGACCGCCGACCGTTGGACTTCAACGACTCTTGACTGACGGGGCGGGTGCAGGTCAAATTCATTCAGTTCTGAACCCAATAGAGGCAACCCGAATCCAAGAGCACCAAAAATCAAAGGCTCCTCAGCTCCTCGCGACGTTGCGAAGTGCGCCTCTAAAGCGCCCAATGCGCCCTAAACGCCCATTCGCCCTCGCACACGCGCGTGCGCGTGCGGGCGGTGCGTAGCACCACCCGTGGTGCTCATGGTTTTCCTCTTCTTACATAAGCAAAGTAAAGGAGCAAGCTATCATATTTAAACCCACATCCTTACATTCCCCTATCCCATGTGGGACTATCTTTTCATCTTCTCTTTTTGTTCCTTTGCTATGTACTCAACTTTTGAAGTCTATTTCAATTCACTTAATTCATTTAATTTGAACTAGTGAATTGGCTCAATTTAAGGTTCAAATTAGTGAATGAATTCAACACATATTTCGTTTTACCTATAAAAAAAGTGAATCTTTGTAAACTTGATTTCCCCCCTATACAATGTTATAAATATCGGTCGTAATATTGATATTGTGACCGATATTGCATTTTGGAACACAAAATGTAATGATCTAAGCAATTTCATAATATTTAGCATTTTTTGGAATTGTTGCTTTGTGCCTAACTATTCTTTTGCTATATTTGTTGCTTCACTCTTAACTAAATGGAAAAATAGAGAACCTTGTGGATTTATCATCAAAACATGTGTAACCAATAAAGCAGGATGATCTCACCAAATATCATTAAAATTTCCTTTACAAGTGGTAACGAATTCAACTCTTCTTATATATTGTCCTATGGCTGATTTTGTCCTCGGTAATATAAAATTTACCATTATTATTATTATTATTTCTTAAAGAAAGATTGTATCCGATAACCCGTTATCTATGAATCCCACCTGAATAGTTAGATGTGTGAGTGTAACTAGAAGAACTAGTATACTGTAAGTCATTGTTGAAAATAACGCGTTATGAAACCCGTTATTTGCGTTACGTAACCTAACGGAATCCCAACGCTACGTAACAACTGGAAATAACTTAGTGCACCGTAACAGTACGTTTTTTACGTTATTTTACGTTATATTACATAACGTTACGTTAAATTACGTTATGCTACGTTATTTACAATTATTTTTTTTAGTAATTCATATATTGTTGTTGATTATTATTTCGATTATTAGCGAATTGCTATAATTTTCTTAATTAATTGTTGACTTGTTTGATTGCTTTTGGAATTTCTAACTTGATAATTTAAGTTTGTTTCTTTATTCACTTGTTGTATTTCTTGTCCGGTTGCTAAAATATTTTACTTGTTGATTTTATTGAATTTTTAATTAAACTGAAATCAACAATCATAAATAAGATAAATTGAATATTACAAAATATAAATTACAACAATGATAATAATTGGAATCGAAATAAAAAATTGGAATCTTGCTTTTTTTATTTAAATGATGATTGGAATTACGGTTGCAGACTTAATATAATTTATGAAGATATATGAAAATTATTGTAAAATTTAATATAACATTTGAATAGATTATGTATTACAAAATAATTTTATATAAATTTTTAGATATTTTAAATTTATTTTCAATTTATTAAAATTATTTTATATAGTTTTATATTTATTTTTATTAAATAAATAGAAAATTGCATAAGTTACGTTATGCGTTACGCTATTTACTACGTAACCTAACAAAGGCAAAACGTTACGTTACCGTTATCGCTATTTTAAACATTGCTGTAAGTTTTCATGCGAAGTTCGAGTAGCATTTAGAATAATCGCATAGTTCTAAAGTGACTTGAGTTGAGCACATGCAAATCTTTTGAGTGGAGGGTTGATTTTGCTTTGATTCCATGCCTTTTTGCCTGGAGATAAAAAAGATGCATATATATGGAATGTGCCTGGGCATCTTCCTTGGTTTAATTCCTACTCTCTCTCTCTCTCTCTGTGTGTGTGATTCTCATCCTAATCGTTCGAGCCGACAAGGATTTCTTCTGTGGCAATTCGATGTGGGGGTCTAAAGTGTTTGATTCCTTTATGTGGAGACTCGATATTATTGAGTCTACATCATCCGTACTTGTGGTATTAAATTTTTTGTAAAGGATGAGAGCATAGTATCTAAAATGTGCTCATACTTGCATACTGTGAAAAAGTTAGTGGTCTTCTCCTCATGGAAGCCTTGTTACAGTATGATAGTAAACGATCTGTACTATCTGTGATTAAAAAACACTGCATTTCGATAATTTTTCTTTGGACGTGACGTGGTCTGGGTGAAATTAAGAGTAATGTAAATAGTATTGAGGATGCTAATTATAACATAAGGTACCCCTAGCATTTAGCACAACTTCAAAAAGTTTGGTATGATGATGAGAGCTTGATTGGAAAATACAAGTGCTGTATACAATTACAGAGCCAAATAAGGGGTTTAAGATTTTTACCACGAAAAATTTCAATGAGATACAAGTGCGAATTATACATTTTGATATATATAATTCTCACTTAAGCATTAGAAAATAATGAAGTTCTAGTTCCTACAATTTTGATTCAAATATCCAATTTTAATTATAATTATTCTAGAATGGATTTGCTTTTGTAAGGCAGCACTTGGAGGATTTAATTCAAAACATTTAAGTTTAATTTTTTTTTCCATAGATTTGGAAGTTAGAAGATTATAGAAAATCTTGAATATTCATTGGCAATTTGGTTAACAAATTATAAATCCAAAGTAGGAAGTACAACCAGGTGCACATGAGAGAAAATTGTGAAATTTGAATTTTCTAATCAGACAATTTTTTTTTCATAATTATAAGAGATTCCATATTCTCTTTATCATCCAAACACCTAGAAAATAATATGAGTAATTTTACCATATCCAAACAAAATTAGGCAAATTCTATGATTTTGACAAACAACCAAGCAATGCCTTACCAATTATAAGTTAGGTTTTTGAGCTCAAAATCAATTGTTCGCAACTATTCATAAAATCATGACAACATATCTCCCAAAACTAAGGGTTATCTAAATCGCTCTTAAAGTATCAACATTTCTATATTTCTCTTTAATAAGAGAAACCAATGTCTTATTTCCTAAATCCTATAGTTCACTTCTTAAACAAACTCTGTCTTAATTTCATAAGCGGTAAAAATCTAGAAAGTATAAGGTGCTTCTTGTTTGATGAAAAGTTTAATTGAAAGTTCATACAAAGATCTAAGAATTACATTTATAATTTCTACATCATTTTTTTACAATGTTTATTTTAAAAAAAGATCAGTTATGCAGGGAAAAAAAATAAAGGAAAAAAATATCTCATGTTATAAAAAGTAAAGGAAAAAAAAGAGACAAGGGTAAATTAGAAATATAATGGGTTGTAATTAGAAAAAGGCTTTATTTTTTAACTTTATAGGTAGCCCTGGTAAGTGGGTAGTGCCCAGGCCTGGCTCGGGCATGGCCCGTGCATGGCACGGGCTTGCCGTGTCGTGCCGGCACGTTTTTTTTTAATTTTTTTTAAAAAACTATTAAATTGATTATTAAGTTAGTTTAATAGAATAGTAAGCTTAATTTAGTTTAATAAAATAGTTAGCATAATTTAATTAGTTTTAACAAGAAAAAATGATAGTAAAAATAAAATTTTATTATATTAAATTTAATTACATTGACAAAATTGCTTTATAAATTTATTTGGAAATCATACAAAACCTGAAGAGAGAGGAGATGATCCTGACCGTCACGCTCAACTTGTTCCTAGTATTTTTTCTATAAGATTTATGAGTTCAAAAAAAATTACATGAAAAACTTTATAAATACAGAAATTAGAATTCGAAAAGAAAATACAAAATTTTTCAGTTTTCATTCATTCTCTGGTGAGTTCTCTAATTCTACTTTGTTAGACAATTTTTATTCTTTTTTTTCTACGTCGAGCCGGTCTTTCAAGTAAACACACATCTCCAATGTGTCTGCTGCCATTGAGCTTCTCCACTCTATGAGCACTCTACCACCTGCACTAAAAACAGATTCCGATGCTACTGTAGACACCGGAGGTAATTCCATTTCATTAAATATATTTATTACATCTTTATATATAATTGTTGCGTTTAACATTTTATATGTAGAATTCCATCTTGTTTTTATATCTAGAGGTAAAATTTTAGGTAATATTTTAAAATTCCTATATATTTATTTAAATAATTGTCTTCTTGGCTTACAATTTTTAATAAATACTATTGTGTTTCTAAGTTTAGTTATTGAATCATTTACTATTCTTAATCTATCTTGTACACATAAATTAAGTATGTGACAAATACATCTAATGTGAAATAATTTGTTATCTAAAATTGGTTTAGTAATATTTATTAGAATTTCTATTGTGGCCGTATTTTCGGGAGTATTATCGAAAGAAATGGAAAAAAAATTTCTTTCTACTCCAAATACTGCAAAAACACTAAGGAGAGATTGTAATAGATTATGTGCATTATGAGATGATTCAAATCTTCTAAAACTAATTATTTTTTTTGTATACACCAACCTTGATGTATGTAGTGAGCTATTACACATAAATAATGACGGCTATTTAAGGCCTCCCAGCAATCTGCGGTTATTGCTACCTATAAATTAAAAATATTAAAATGACAATTAAAGATCTCATATCTTTATATATTTTAACAATGTCAGATTTACATGTAGAACGTGGGACTTTTTTATATTGGGAGTAAAAGATTTTTTTATAATTTTTTCTAATTTCGGTTTTCCACCATAGAAAAAGGTTGTTTGGCATGTATTATATATGTTGCTAATTGTTCTCTTGTGGTCATAGGATTATATTTAAAAGTTTCTAAAGTTCCTCCGTAAGTGTTTAATTGTGTTTGTTTTGGTTCATTTGGTGGGTATGTTTTATCTAGTTGTTTTTTAAGGTGGCCCGTTCTACTAATTAAAGGGAAAGAATAGATTTTTTAATAATGTTTACACCTTAAAAGACATCTAGATAAAACCATTTTCCATGATTACACCTAGATAGTCATGGAAAATGGAAAAGGGTAATAGTAGATTTTCTAACACAATTTTCCATGATTTTTTCAAAATATTTCCATATGTCCAATCTAGAAGTCCTATCGGGGGTGGTTGTTTGGGTTTCGGTATAGTTGTTTCGGTTGGCTCTTCTTCGGACACATTAGTTGATTCTTTATTTTCATATGATTGTGTTGAAAATGGTACTTGAGGAGAGTATTCTAATGGTTGGAAACAACTTTGATATTCTTCATTTGTTAAAAAAAGGAGAAAATGTACCCGAGACTTGAGAGTAAGAAGCGCCGGACGAGTATGGATCCATTTCTAAAAACCATGAAAAAATTGAATAAAAAAATTCAAATTATAAATACTTTTTGAGAGGTTAACCACTTGATAGATAGAGTAGAGAGATGAGTAACTGAGGGAGGAAGCCGGAAGAATTAAGAAGAACTTACTTGAGAGTTGAGGCTTGCTTGATGTTGAGGCTTGCTTAATACTTGATGCTTGCTTACTTGAAACTTCTTGATCACTTGATACTTTTTTGAAACTTGATCGAATATAGATGAATTTATTTGGAAGAATTTTGTTTTTAGAAATTTTTGAGAGAGAAATTGAGAAGAGTTTTGAGAGAATGATGAATTGTGTGAAGCATAAAAATAGAAGAGATGAATAGTTATTTATAGGGAGAGATTTTTTTTTTTTTTTTTTGCAAACATCCCCTCACCCCCACCCCCTTCCAACGGCCATTTTGACCGTTGGGGTGGGGGGGGCAAAGTTTGAATTTTTTTTTGCAAGAAACCATCCCCAACGGCTATAAAAATAGTCATTGGGAGGTTCTGTGCAAAAAAAAAAATTGCTAAAAAAACCCCCAAGCGATTAGTTTTTTTTTTTTTAAAAATAATGCAGACTTGCCGGGCAGTGTTCGGCACAGCTCGGCCCGGTTGGACCGAGCCGGGCCGACGACTGGGATAACCTCGACTAGGGCACGGCCCGAGCCGGGGACCTAGCACGGCTCAGGCGAGCCATGCTAAGTGTGCCCATTTGCCAGCTCTATTTACAGGAGTGCATTTAAAAATTATGGTTATTTGGAAAATTGGTAGATACATCTAGAATTTTCCCTAAAAAAATCTTATTTACCTTACTTGCTACTTGAAACTTCATTTATACCCACCTGATTCAAAACTTCTTTATATTAAAATTGCTTTACCTTGTTATTCTTTAACCCAATTGTACATTTCTAATCAGTATATGAATATAATATGTAAACCTAATTTTTTCATAACTTACATTCTTGATATCAGATTAATCCCAAAATGAATGTGTTGTGTTGTCTTATTTTTCTATATTTTTGTGATTTTCTTGAAAATTTTAAGATAGTCACTTAAAATAATATTATTTTAATCACCGGTAGGTCCTACACATATTTTTACTAGTCTCTCTTCTTTTGACTTGTAAAGATGAAGTTTGACTTTATTTGGGTTAGTTTAATTTGAAATTATACCTTTAAACAACTTTAATAACCTATTATTATTAGTCATTTGTCCTATTCCTATTTTGTTTTTATTCACCCATACTTCCTTCACCATGCTTGTCATTTGGCCAAGCATGACAAACTATCATGTTACCCCAATATCTCTCTTTTATATATATCTTTTTCTTCCCTTCCTTTCATTTATTTGCTCTTCTTTATTTTTCATTCATCTCTTCCTTTTATTTTTTTTTACTCCAACTTAAGAGAAGAAGAAAAGAGAAGAAGAACAAAAGGAGAAGAAATTGTTTAGCCTCAAAATAGGCTTATCTTCCTAACCAATCAAGGCAAGTAAAAATCACATCCACTCTCATATTTTTTTCTAACTCCAATTGTTTATGGTTAACTTAGAATCTTGATTTGTTAAAACTTAAAAAAATAATGTCTCTATACAAAATCTCTATGATTATTCTAGAAAAATAAAAATATGATTTTTACACTTTACTCTATGTTTATATATCAAATTTATCATTTTATTTATAATCTCTCATTCTTAAATTTATAAGTTGTAAAGTTAAACTATATGCTTAATTTTTAATTTTATTTTGTAACTAAAATCTTTTATAGCCAATTTAGAATCTTGATTTGTTTAATTTTAGAAATGTGATATCTTTATACAAAATTCTCTATGATTATTTTAAATATAAAAATATGATTCTTATACTCTACTCTATGTTTATGTATTAAATTTATGATTTTATTTAAAGTCTCCTATACTTAAACTATAAGTTACAAACTTAAGCTATATGTTTTATTTTGAAATTACAAAGAAACCACATTTATGAATGTTCATCATATTAGATATAAATTTGAAGTTTCCTACATAAGTTCTTCTTGTATAATGCAATGATTTTAAAATCATTTTCCACTTGAATATGTATATATATATATATATATATATATATATATATATATATATATATATATATATATATATATATATATATATATATATATATATATATATATATATTCATTATCATGTTTTAAAGAGAGAGTTTCATATAAGTTTTACATTAAATTTACTAAAATATTTCTTTTATGCAAGCTATTATATTAGGTCATAATTCCTTTATACTAATTCATATTTACTTGAAACATATATACCTTAGTAAGGTTTAATAAATTTGCTACTTTCCATACCATGAAATCATTCTAGAATTTGGAAAATTCATTCATTGTTAAAGCAATCGTTATAATAATATTAAGTCTATTTAATTTCTATTCTTACAATTTAGTACCCACTTATCTAATACATATTTATATGCATAATTGTATATATGTGTGGTTTACATACATGATTATTATTTGCATAACACATTCTAGTATTATATGACTATCATGTTTGCCTTGACATATACATACTAGTCACTTGTGCAACATACATGAAATTATACCGGATTTTCCTTATTAGTACATACACATGTCTTGATAATACCATGGATCTTGACTTGCCTATTAATTTGATTTTGACACTCATCATGCTTGCCTTGACATATACATACTAATTACTTGTACAAGATACATGAAAATATGCCGGATTTTCCTTGTTAGTACATACACATGTCTTGATAGTACCATGGATCCTGACTTGCCTGTTAACTTGATTTTGACATGTATCACATCTTGTTTGTTACTAGATATGTATATGTATTAACTTTGATATGATTGGTTCATTATATTCCGGATTGATTTCCATGTAATATAACTTGAAACCTGGGTTATGGGAGAACTAAAGGGTGGACAAATATTATATCGTGAAAAATTTATGATAGGTTGCGCAACTGAAATAGGGGCTCATCCGCGGGGGCGTCCGGATGGTACTGAGCTATCATCTCTTATTTAGTCCATATTGATGGGACGACCGATTACTCAGTAATCGGTATCTGCTTGAGTGCTTAGCGGCATGGCTGGTTCAGCGCCAGCATCTTGGCCGGGTCCCGGATATGCACGGGTACTTTCACGATACAGGTTTATTTTCTTCACCAGTTAGTTCAAATATAAAATAAAATATGATATTAAGTTAGACTTGATATGCATGTATATCTCTGCTTGATATTTTTACTTAATCATTACTCTTTCTCATACATGTACATATAATTTTTATATCAATTCATATTTTACTTGTTAGTGCATATTGCACACTCCCTATGATACAGGTCTATTTCTTCACTATTCAGTTCAAAATATAAAATAAAATATGATATTAAATTAGACTTAATATGTATGTATATCCCTACTTGATATTGCTACTTAATCATTACTGTTTTCTATACATGTGCATATGCTTTTTACATCAAGTCATATTTTACTTGTTAGTGTATATTGCATGCTCCCTACGATAAGAGTTTATTTCTTCACCAGTTAGTTCAAATATTAACTAAAATAAGATATTAATTTAGATTTGATATGCATGTACATTATTTCTTGATATCATTATTTGATCATTTAATATTTTCCACACATACGCATACTTTCATATCCATACTCATATCTAACCTATTTGTTTATATTACACGCTCCGTACTTCTTATTTTTTACTTGCCGGGTTTGACCCTGAGCTTCCCCACACACTCAGGTACTGAAGATGTGAGCGAGGATCCGCCATTGCACCATACTTTCTAGAGCAGGTTGAGCAGCAATAGATTTATAGGCCTCCGCTTTTGTATTTTTGGTTTGGTATGTATCACCCCTTTGGGACTTTATTGCCAACTTTTATATCAATATTGTACTTGTTGCTTCTTATATTAGACATGTATATCTTCTCTTTTATATGGCAGTAGACTAACTTCTAAGATTCTGGTTGATGACTAGTATTCAGTTCTATTCATTTCTTCTTTTACATACTTATAGGTCTCGTGCACGTCGACTTACACGTGCCCGCCGGTAACGCACTCCGTTTTCGTATCCCTCCGGAAAATGGGGCGTTACATAATATGAAGAATTGTGTTATATTTTTTTAGGGTTAGTTACTCTCACACCCCCTAGTATGGAGATTCTGTAACTTATTACCCTCTCACTTAGACCTCCTAAACCATTAACAAAGTTAGTCAATAGTGAGATATTCTCACCCTTTTTAAAATCAATATGCACTCTTTTTCTTTAATTCCAATTTTGCCTTCTTCTCTCTCTCTCCCTCCCTCCCTCCCTCTCTCTCTATCTCTCTCTCTCTCTCTCTCCCTCTCTCCCTCCCCCTCCTCTCTCTCTCCCCACCCACTTTTGCGCAGCAGCAGCAGCAACTGTGCATATTAGCAGTTGCTGTGATGCAACCATGCACAGTAGCAGTTGTACCTGTGCATGGTGGGGAATCCCTTGATGGGTTTTTGGCCATATTTTCTCCAAGCCAAGAGATCAAATGACACCATCTCCAATTGGCCTCTACAGCTGGTGCTATGATGCAAACCACTTTTTTTGCATGTTCCTGTCTGTTTAATTAATTAGAATTAATTTACGAAATTGATAACTCTATAAAGATTCTACTACTGATCGTAAACAGATAGAGAGAGAACTTTCTATCACGGAATTTATTCAAAAAGAAAAAAAAGATTTAAAGCATGATATATGCATGAGAATCAAATTTGGCATGGATAGAGATTGATCTTATGGTAAAGTTTTTGAGATAACTAAATTGATAACTCAGCCCAACAAATCAACCACTATTTGTTCTGTAACTTTTTTTTTTTAAATTTTATAAATTTGCTTTCTCTTACTATCTCTGGTTCGAGGAGAGGAGATCAGGGCACCATGATCAAGCTTGACCATGTCACTAGTGACCATCAGCAACGACTTCGTCGGTCAGGGCGAGAGTGGAGACGACTTGGCCGACGAGATCTATAGCATATGGGAGAAGAGATTGCTGCAGGGCCTCTTCAAGGGCAAATTTGTCTTTTAACCATCCCTTAAACGGCCACCAAACTACGTTAAAGAGTTTAAATGAGAGTTTTGAACTTGAAGGGTAATAAAATATAGTACCCATATTATAGGGGTCTGAATATAATTAATCCATTTTTTATTTTTTTAATGTTATCGTCAACAATGTAAAGAATTGCACTATAATCTATTTTCTAATTAAATGAACTGCGATATATAACTTTTATACATGCTTCTAACTATAATGTAGATGAAAAGTGTTTACAACAGTTTCATCTCTCGCGAACCATAACGCAAAAGTCAATACAATTTTCTGTAAACCTTGCACTTATCTGAGATTACGAACAACAACCGATGCGAGAAAATTGTTGATGAATGTAATAGAAACTGTAGATATGCTGGCCTGTGATTAAAGTTTCACTACTCATCCATCTACAAGCTTTCACCAAAACTCAAACAACTATAGCAGCTCAGAATTGAACTTCTCAAAAACTAATATACCTGTATTAGTGCTCATGCACGTGTATGCAGATGACATAGGTTTTTTTTTGGGGGGTGGGGGTGGTTGGCGGCGGGGCGAGAGAGAGAGAGAGAGAGGATAAATATATATAGTCCGCGGAGATTGTATTACTGGGCAAATCTCCTTTGGCAGTGGGCTGAGCTCCGATGTAGAGCTACCCACTGTCAAAGGAGATCTCACCCTGCAATCCACTCGCCCGCCCGTTCTCGTCGCTTGCCATCCGAGTCAATGTCGCTAACCGCACATGCTCGTAGCTGCCACCTTCCCTGCCCAATCCTAGGTTTGGTGTTGGGCATTTAAAGGAGAGGAAGACCACAAGGATATGCGCATAATATTCTCGAGAACACGAATCTCGTCCACGCTTCTTCATGTTAAGAACGTGTGGACTGAGTAGTTCTTGGCCCTTGAAGCAGTGTACTAGAGAGATATATAGGTCGAGTGTGTACACATAAAGACCTCAATATCGCCACTATGGTGAAACAAATCTTTGTCTATAGGGTAGGCATAGAGGAGCTTACTGAGTCAAGTGGTTGGACGTCCTTCAGACTACGAAAGGTTCTAAGGACCTGTCCTTCCACTTGGTCAAACCACAGGACAGAAATAGTCAATATTAAAAGACGGTCTGAGACGGATCTTGCAAAATTCAGCGTCAGACGGTGGGCTGCCCCTTTTTCGACGTTCAAAATCCTTGCTGCTATAACCTAGTTACGCTGCTATAAACATGTGATATGAGCATCTTTGGTTGGCCACACCATGTGCATGTTCCGACCATGAAACTAGAAAGTGGGTATAAGTATGAGCACATCGAGCTCGAACGATGTACGATATGTGCTCATGAGTCATCAACAGCTTTAGTTGGTCTAACTGTGAGAAAGCTTCCCCTTTGGAGTGCAATAACTCGAGATATACTTACCGGTATAGAGCCATATCTAAGTAAGAAAAGAGTAAAAAAAATTAAAGGAAAAGGCAACTCGCGACACTCATCAAAATGTTCAAGAATGAATTCATATTTGTGTTGTCAATAGGTGTTTGAGTTGAATATTATCAAAGAAGATTTTTGGGATAAATTTGACGTACCGTACTATTTCGAATAGGTGGCAATTGGGCAGTGCGACTCTACGAGGCAGATATGGTTCGGGTAATATCCGAACTTTCACACACATATTTTTTATAGCATTAATATCTAAATTGAGTTTCTATACTAGGAGTTAAATTTGAAACCTCTTATAAATTTGAAAGGGATGATGTCACTAGAGATAAAAGGCTCATTAGAAGATACTTTTTGATTGACTCTTATATGCTTGATTCCCCTAAATCAAATGATAAGTTGGTCGGAGTCATACTATTTATAAAATAGTCACATTGACCCTACTAGAGCAGCTTGACCATTTACTAATTTAAATGCACTTTCTGTTTCAGAAAAAAGAGATAAGCTGCAATTTGTTGGGTTTAACATAAAACACCCACGAGAGATTCTAAGCTAAAATTTTGTTTCTAATAAAAATGTTGCATTAATCTTATTTCTGACATATGCACTGTATAAGGTATAAGGTGATTTCATTGTATAAAATCCCTTGCATTAGAATGTAAGTTTAATGAGTTTAAAATTCAGATTTTTAGCTATTATGGACTATCTATAAAGAACCTATTGGCTGCATTGGTTTAAAAAACTTATAAAATATTTATAAAGGTATTACACAGGTCATTTTGGGTCAAAATCATACTCATACACTAACAAAAATACTAAGTGGTCGATCAGTTTTGTGAAGGATGCCCATTTAACTACTGATACCCGCGAACTCGAGTTAGGGTTATAGTATTATAGAAGAACAAGTCCTGCTAGAATGAACGCATAGTTGATCTCTTATGTTTCTTTAGTTAAGAAGGATTCTAGGCTTTTAGATCGTCGGGTTTGTGCGAGTTGTGACTGATCAAATACTATCTTTAGAGATGATTTTTCCCCCCATATGGACAAGTGACAAATTGACTGGTTAATTGGCTAAACATTTTTTTTTTTTTTTTTTTTTTTTTTTGACTTAAAACGGTCGGTGGGTGAAAGCACCCTTCGCGTTCCATTAATAAGACATAATAGAATATTCAAAGTACAAAAGAGAACAAAAGCAGAAAAAGTACGGCAAGAAGAAATATAAAAGTCTACATTCTAATACAACACAAGTACTATCATACAGACAACATCTTTGAGGAACATAAGGAGATAAGAAGATATCTAACTACAGCCTCCTAGCAACACTCTTCCTTCCCCTCTAGCGGATGCTCTGTTATGGTGTCATCATATCATCATGTGAAAAATCCTCCGACAAATGTAATTTCTTATCATCGGAAAGTAATCCTGTCCAAAACAGATTATCCGTATAAGTTCGTGATGCACACACATCTAACGGTGTCGATAGCTCGGCAAAAATTTTACTGTTCCTCTCTCTCCAAACATTCCACCACAACACCGCTATAGTAATTGGCTAAACATTTGTGCATCTATATTTACCAATCATAAGTAAATGAGAGATGATGTTTTCTTTTCCCCTTCAAGAAATCACGATGAAAGAAAATGATTGGTACGATCTTGATAACACCGTCAATCATAATTATATCAGGTGCTTTTGTGGCTTATGGGTTGTGTTCCTATCTAGGAGTGAGTGAGAGAGAAACTGATATTAGGAGTTCATATGTGTTCTACATCGGATATGACAAATAAAATTTATGGGTTTAAATACGAAATTGGAGTCTCTACCTATCATGCTAAGTTTTTGAGTTAGATTGGTTTTTAGTTTTGTATTTAGATCAATCATACTTCTGAGTGGTCCTGACATTTCTCCCCAACAACTGGTATCAGAGCCCAAGTTTGGACCAAGTTGTTGTTAGATTAAGGGTGGGTTAAGGGTCCCCTTTGTGATTTAAAGGGGAGTGAAGCCGGTGTGACATCCGAAGTAGTCAGGTGGCATAATTAACTTTAGATCTGATTTCTCACGGTGCTCCATGTGGATGGATTTAGACCAAAGTTGCGAAACCCTACAGTTTAAACTTTTGAATCAGATTGGTTCTCAAACTTGTTGGTCAGATTGGTTCTCGGTTTTGTATTTAGACCCGTCATACTAGTGGGTGATCCCGACATTTATCCCCAGCAACTGAATGTAACTAGAATCATGAAAGAGACTGCTTTCTAGGAGAAGAATTGGAGGTTAATTATAATCCAATTATCTCCTGACGCAGGAGATATCATGATATATATACTGCCCATCACCATATGGGAAGGGTGCAAACCGTAACCGTAATTAGGGTTCCCATACCCTCTAGGTAATTTCTTCAGGTTTCACCCAACTTGTCATCAGATTTATCCCGCAAAAGACGTGCTTTCAAATATATGATGACATATAGACTTTATCTCAACTTATCAGTATTTGCAAGTGCTATTGGAGCAATGGTAAAACTTCTTAGTAAGTATAGGATTTAACTAGGAGATCAAAACCCTTTACATCTGGTTACCATTTTTAAAGGGAATTCGGGATAGGGATGCCTATTAATATTCCAAGTCTAGTTCAAGAAAAATGAAGAAGGAAAAAAAGAAAGCTTATTAATATTCCATATCTTTCTTTAGCATAAACGGTGACTATAGGTCCCTGCTTTATTAATATTCCGTCTTGCAGCAGAAATGTCTTTTTTGATAAATAGTTTGTACCAAATATTAATAAATTTCCCTTTTTGTGAGTAAAAACTCCAAATATATGGCTCAGTGATACTTTTATAAATGTTTAACGTGCTCCCGCAAGTCGAAAACTCTTTCGACCAAGAGTCGAGGGGACTTGGGCTCTAAACAAGATATTCCGATTTCTTTTATCCAAGCATCCGATGCAACTTGAAATATTAAATTCCATCTGCTATACCAGAACACCAAAGTAAATGATAATGAAGAGTGATGATTATAATTTTTTTTATACCCTAACGATGCTCGTCAAAATAGTCCTTTTCCCTAGTTGGACAGATATGCATGCCAGTAAGAGCTGATGGTTATAGAGTGGGTATATATGGTGAGAATATTATGGAAAGGGTGCTTTGATCTCTTGTGAGAGAGACTTCAGTAACAAATGTATTCCTCACCTTCGTCGAATGGTTATGTGGCCTTTCAAGACATCAATGGCCTCATCAGATCAAAGCAACCCTCACTTCATGCTCTCTCAGCTGTCCTGGAAAAAACCTGAAGACTTGTTCTGCATGCTGAAGAAATTGAAAAGCTTTAGCAAAGAAGAGCATCAAAAGGGAAGATACCCAAGAATGTTCCATGGCCTGTATAAACTCGATGTGGTCAAGAATATTTAGCTTCAAGGCTGTCTGTCACAATAATGAACCAAAAGGAGATTCTCTTGTGTTGAAGTTCTTCTGGGTCCTAGCTCAGTGCGTGCATGTGCATGTGTCTATAGGATCTTGCAGTTGTAGTACGAACGTACTCTCTGAAAGAACTCGTACAAGGTGATAAATGTACTTATGCAATAATGAGGTTTTCCTATGATTTTTCTTTTTTCTGACTAGTTTGAGATGTTAATATTTTTTCCCTGAGTAAGAATTTATGGTACCCTTTTTTGTTTTTCGGAAAAAGTAGTTTTGCCACTTATTTTGGCTCAAATATCATATCTTGTAGCCAATTTAAAGTTAGTTTTTTGGTATCGAAAAGTTCATTATTGATCAATATCAGAAGTTATTTATGAACCTTCATTCGTTGTAAATAAGAATAATTATTTTATATATGGCTCAAGTAATTGATGAATGGATCAGATAAGGACTTAAAAGGAAGAAAGGGAATTGATTTCAACTGAACGCTCATATGAATATATGTATGACCCTATGTTAAATGAAACAAAATTAGGGATGAGCGAAGTTTGTTTAAAACTGAAGTAACTAATCGAAATCGACCTGATTAAGAAAAACCGGACATAACCTAAATAATTAGGTTGAGTTTGGTTTCGAACTTTGAAACTAAAAAAGAAACAAACTGGTCGAATTTTTAAAAATTATATATATATATATATATATATATATATATATATATATATATATATATATATATATATATATATATATATATATGGATTACTGTAGATAAGCCGCTAGCTCAGGAAAAGTTACGTGAGCTAGCGACAAAACTGTAATGATCCAACGATTTTTCTTCAATTTTTTTTAATAGTCACTATCTCTACCTCTTTAACTTATTTCGGATTAAATTTCATAAATTTTGGATTTCATTTACCCTTTCATCAAGTGCATACAAAATGTTTTATTCATTGAAAACCGTTAATTTTATTTTAGATTGATGGAGGACTAAATTAAAACTAAAACCCAAGAAATTGGGTATGAGTGAATCTTAGGGGGTCGAGATCATAATCCAAAAGAATTTTTTCAAAAAAAATTTATTGGAGATAGTGATAATGAACTGCAGTTCAGGTAACTTGTTTAAGCTGTCACCTCATTTCCATTTTTCTCATATATATATATATATATATATATATATATATATATATATATATATATATATATATATATATATATATATATATATATATATATATATATATATATATATATATATATATATATATATATGGGATTACTATAGATGAGCCACCAGCTCAGGAAAATTTACGTGAGCTAGCGGCAAAATTATAATGATCCAATGATTTTTCTTCAATTTTTTTTACAATTACAAACTCTACCTCCTTAACTTCTTTCGGATTAAATTTCAAAAGTTTTAAAATTCATTTACCTTTTCATCAAGTGCATACAAAATGTTTTATTCATTGAAAACCATTAATTTTGTATTAATTTGATGGAGGTTCAAATTAAAACTAAAACCCAAGAAATTGGGTATGAGTGAATCCTAGGGGGTCGAGATCATAATCCAAAAGAAATTTTTAAAAAAAGATTATTGGAGATAGTGGAAATGAACTGCAGCTCAGGTAACTTGCGTGAGATGTCAGCTCATTTCCATTTTTTTTTCTCTCTCTCTCTCTCTCTATATATATATATTATAGATAATAAATTTAATAGTAATTTAAGATATGATTAAAATTATAATTTTTAAATAAATTTAATAAATTAAAAATGAATATAATCTAACTGAATCGAACCGTTCGGTTCCAATTCCAAAATGGTTTGGTTCGGTTTTATACATATTTACATCAACTAAACCGAAACCATCCGATACTCACCTTTATGCAAAACTGCAATAAAATGTAGCAGAATTTGCCGCGAACAATT
>JAYEPQ010000013.1:34579732-34762232 GCA_036321105.1 Dracaena cambodiana
TGCATTAGGGTTTCGAGGGAAGAGGGGAAGGGTTTCGAATTGATGTTGGAGGACGTGACAGATAAAAAGGAGGGCATTTTTAGTGGGCAAATATTCTGTGGTATCAGCTGGGAAGATCTTTCAAAAATTCCTTAGTATTATAGTATGAATTAGGCTGGATTACTGCTGATAGTATTTGAATATAAATATTATTAATCCTAATTTAAGAATTGGCAACTCAAAATAAAAATTTTTATAAGAGATTGAATTTTATATAAGAGATTGAATTTTATTTAACTATACATCAAGTGCAAACAAATTAAATGCATCAAAATTGTCAAAATATTCACTAATTTGATCTTTAGCAAATTATGCTAAATTTTTAATGATTTTTTTATACCAAGTTTATGAATGATATATTAAATCTATCGAAATAAATTTTCATTTCGAATTGCTCATTTATTACTTTTTGATTGATAGTATCCAAGACGCGATAGTAGCCTAGCCTAATACTTATAATATTCTTATTACATAGTTACGAGAGACGTTATTGTCTAAATTATAGTAATCCCTTGTCATTATTTTAGTAATTAACAAGGGAAGTTTTTCATGGCAATAATCTCTCACACTTGGTTTATTAATCCTTTGAAATAATGATATTTTCAAAGAAATATTGTCATGAAATCTATTTTTCTAGTAAATAACAGCCTATATACATAAGGGACATTACTAGGCACCTCTTTCCTCATTAACTATTCGATTTATAGCAAGCGGATGTTACCCATAGGTTGACTAAAGTCTAAAGTATTAACTAGCTACATCCATAAACCAGTAACTATTGCTATTTAAAAACATTTATGACAATGACTTTCTAAATACTCTGGTTTGGCTATAAAAGGGATGGAATTGTCAACTCTAGAAGCGTGCAACATTATCAAACATCTCAATGGCGATAACTAGCTCATACTCGAGATCGTTGTTGCTTGTTCTCGCCATCTTTGCTTTCCTCGCAAGTGCAGAGGCCAAGTGGTGGAACAATATCGTTCCATGGCACTCGTGGAAGCAAGTGTGGCGTGATTTCAAAGATGTGATCGTGCACCAAAAGGGGCGAGTCCCACATCCAAATCCTATATACGAGCCCTTGTAAGATGCTAAAGAGATGCTAAAGTCGAGCCCGTGGCATTACCGTTATATACAATCTATAAAGAAATATATGTTATATATGCTTTTAGCAAATAGCTTATGTGAATGAAATAAGAGTGAAGTTTTATCTCTAAATTCAAACATTATAATTTCATATCGATAATATATAAATTGTTATTATTCCAGTGTTACTTCATGTTCTCACTAAATACTTTTATGCCATATTCGATATCAAATGTTGCAGGTTGGAATTAAAGTTATATTTCTCAGTGTGCCTTCTTATCCACTTGTAATGCATAAAATTTTAGATGTATGTACTGTACTGTACAGTAACAGAACTAAAACAAAAAGTAAGTTGTCACTCATGATCGGAGCACAAATATCGTATCAACTAGCAAAGTATTTACCCCCCTGCCTATCCATCGAAAATATTTTAGCGCTACAAGAGGCAACTTTTATATGATAATAGACATCAACTTCATTTTTTTTTTTTTTTTATAAAGCATACATGGTGGGTAATCTCCTTACATTCTATTAAGCAGGCATTAACGAAACAAGCTACAATATATTTCGTATATATAGTCTTTCACTAGTGAGTGGAACTTACAATAAAAATAATAATAAAAGACTACGATAAAATGCCTAAAGAAAGCCACTAAAATTATTGTAAGAAGATATTGAGTATAGGCACTAGATGGCTATGTTGTATATCCTGTAGCAAAGGATGAACCCTAAAATCTGAATTGCCGTCTAAATTTTACCCCGAACATGTTACAGAGTAAGTATTCCCTTCACAATCCTAATAAATATTCGGTACCTCCGTCAGGACTCTGTCGCAATCCAAACTGTCATGTTTGCTTGCTAGTTCCGACACCCCTCTTTGGGGCTTGAACTTCATCATCCCCACCATCATGCTCGTACGTCGGAATAGAATATAGCCCCTCGCTTCTTTCTATCACTATGCCCATAATTTTGTTCGAGTAGTTGTGCACTAATGTATTCTTGATTTATATGATCAAGAGCTCTGAAAATTGGGTAAGTGCTAATGTGATTACAAGTGGAAATGAACGCGTCCACGAGTCATAGTTTATAATTTATACAACACACTATCTCTTGCCAATGGAATGATAATGGAAGCATTCATGGACTAATTTTTAGTCTGTCATCTTCAAAAATTTGAATTAAAAATAAAAATTTTATTTTTTCTAATTTAAAATTTTGAATATGACGAACCAAAAATTGGCCCGTGGACGCGTGCGTTATTATCATTCCCTTGACAACAGACAATGTGTTGTAGAAATTACAAAATAATTACTAAGTCAAGATTGTACATCAGATTGCTACATGAATGTTATATGGTAAAAATATTTGATGCATTTCTCCTATCTTAAATAATGTTTTGCTTCGACAATCTTCAATTATATATCATATATAGGTCAATTAAGATAGTATAGTGTACACCTTGCTCAATTTGCCAAATTATATTTCTAATTATATTATTAAAATTAATAAACCATAATAATATATAACAGGGCTAAAGGAGAACTAAAAGAAGTTAATTTTACATATATTTTTAGGAAGTTCACTATTTTGAGGTTATGCAACCGAAAGTAAGAGATCTAACCTAGGTCTTGCATGACCACTAGTCATCACGGGACAATTTAACAGCTTTATGCTTAGGACTTTATACTCATGTGACATTTCATCTTTAGTAGCTAGCGGTACGGTTCTGGACAGTACCAGACATCTAGGGCTATAGTCCCGAGTATCTATGGAATATTCATAAAGCATATAGCACATTCCTCCTAATAGTTCCGAACTAAGTTACAGAAACATAATTGTGATAATCATCCCAACATGCATTTCTTTACATTATATCTTTTACATAGACAAGATTCATTATATTATTCCGACATGAACAAGATTAGGTTGATACTTTCATTCATGACATGTTTTCACATATTATACTTAAATGAGTAAAATGTTCATTTATTTCATTACACTATTATATATGCATAGCGTGCATATATACTTTTTTTTTTCTTCTCTTGTATCACTTATTAAGTCGTTCTAACAATCCTAGTTTGATATGTCTAGACAATATTGATTTGCATGTAGTTGAAGAAGAGGACCTACCAAACCTAAATGCTTGTATAGTCTTCAGACTTTAATTTTCAAGATTGTAATAAGAATTTCTTTAAATCCTCTTATATGCTTTGACTTGATCATTATCTATTGGAATAAATTGTTCTTCTACTTCTAGATTATTGGTTCATTATATACGTGCATATACGTGCTATTGATATATGACACTTGTATACGTGATGATATGATAATTGTACATAATTGTTATTCATGCAATTCAGGTTTGGAATATTCGCTGTCAATACGTTACCGAATGCAAGCAACAAAATTGAGACCATGCTTAAGATCACAATAAATATGTGATAGTACAAGCATAATCATGGGATTCTACATGACACATGAACATATAATAAACAATATTTAATATAAGTTCGATAGGAACAGGATAGTTTTGATAGAAATGGGAGCTACGAAGGGAGCAGGATAGTTTTTGTGCTTGGAAGATGGGACTACGAAATGGAATCTAAAAGAAACTCAAGAACGCGATAATAATAGTTTCTTTTAGAAATTATCAGAGGACTAAAGAAGCACCATATAAATATGATAGAAGAAATGTTAAATAAGGTGACAGCTACCCAAATTAGCCTCACATAAATCCCTCTTATCGTTTACAGGTACAGCTGCTCATAATGAGACATCTTATGTATGCAGCTAGAGCTGCTCATACGATAAGATTCAGTTCTATCTAGCTTTTCAATTTACACCTACAGTTGCTTAAGCTGGGACAAGCATTCCAATGTGCAACTAAATTTCCAAAAAAACAATAATCTAATGATCCGACCCCTACACTTTTAATCCCATCAAAACAAAGTTGAAGAGCAGTGATAATTCTATGATCGAAGAAAAGTTTACATACTGTGGTCCAAGTCATTTGTTAGTCATCTACTAGGAAGACAAATAGACAATTGGGTAACAATTAGTTAAGAGGTAATCTTCGAACTAAAAGAAGAATATTGCTCAATAAATGAATGATACTTCGACAAGGCTGCATGAAAATTGGCCTACTTCCTCGTGAATGATCCTTGGTCTCCAACCAGATAAATCTCTTAGACTGTGCTTGAATATCAAAAACAAAATGTTTTTGGACATTTTTAAAGTATGTGTTTTGGAGTATTTTGATAATACGTATTTTGGAGTGTTCTTACCATAGATTTTAGAGTATTTAAGTATCTACTTGCGAGTATAGTTTCTTATGAATTTTCATAGATTCCTTAAATATATAAAAGACAAAAATAATCTTCTACACAAATTATCTTTAAACTAATATAATTTTACCTGAAACAAAATGTCGTCCTTTTATACTAATAATACGTCTCATTACATTATACCTTTACTTGTCGATTCTGCAATCGAATTAATTTTTTTCCCTCAACATAGAAAAACTATTTTTCAGAATATTACTAAGTTTATTAGAGTTTTGCATCATAACTTTTTAAGATTTTGATTGAAAAACTAAATAAACAAAAAAAACAATAAATATAATAACTTGGAAAATTTAATAGAAAAATTAAAAATAGAAAGCTAATAAATCATACTCACTTGAATTGAAAAGAAAATCCTAATTTCTCTAATAGAAAAAAAGATCAGATTAGAATTGAGTTGTACAATAAAATCTTAAATTTTCTCTTAAAAAAATTAAAAACGGATTTTTTTTTTCTTTTTGCACAAATAAATAGTGGCTCTCTTTGGAGGAGAAGTCAACGTGAAAAGAAGTGAGAAAAAAAATGACACAGAAGACAGTTGGAACGAGAGTAGTTTTGAATAAAAATTCTAAACACTCCAAGGAGACAGTTGGAACGAGAGTAGTTTTGGATAAAAATTCTGAACACTCCGAAATACTCCAATTTGAAATATTTTGTAAAACACTTCAAAATATATATCCAAGTATTTTTGGGTATTCTAAAAACACCACAAAACACTTATTCAAAAACTCACTATTTTAGAATATCTCATAACACACTACTTCAAAGCACCCCCAAAACACTTCATAATTAATCTCTCAAAGCATAGCCTTAGATACTACTGAAGACAGAACCTAGGAAACCATAAGCATGCAAAAAAATTAGATCTCGTGTCCATAGAATCTAAACCCTTTTTTGTAGTATCACCTCATAATCCAAATTTAGTAATAGCATGCATGGTAAAGAACCAAGAGTTCTCATAAAATATGCTACATTAACATTAATGGATATTGTAGCTAGTTCAAGAAAGAAATTCGTTCAAAAGATTAAAAATCATATTTCATGCATTCGGGGAGTTGGTGATATATTAAGCAATTAGAGTAACATCGTAAAAAATAAATGTAATCAGAAGAACCCTGCTAGTTTTAAACCCTAAACTTCAATCTCTTCTACCGAGGAATTGTTGATATATTACAACATGATCAAACAGTAAATGTAATCAGAACTGAACCCAATCAGACCCTCCTAACATATATGCAACAAAAAATCTTTCACATTCCAATAGTTTCTGAATTAATCCTGATGAATTAAAACCTAAAAACTAAATAACACAAAATGCATTAAATGGAGACCCTTACCGTGCAAAAACATCCAGATCGACTAAGCCGATGAGCAGCATCCAACTCTCTTCAGTGCAGAAACATCATCTTTGACATTAATTTTCTCTCCTTTTGCTGGGACGGCAGATGCAGCTGCATCAGCACCCGCACCCGTCTCAACAGCCTTCCTGCTCACAATCTGATAAATCTGAGACAAAACCTCAGCAAAAGCATTGTCCACATTTGTTGCTTCGAGAGCAGATGTCTCCATAAAGTAGAGCGACTCCCTCTCAGCTAACGCTTTCCCATCCTCCGTTGATACTGCAACAAGATGGCGGAGGTCAGATTTGTTCCCAATGAGCATGACGACAATGTTTGGATCCGTATGGTCCCTTAGTTCTCGCAACCAACGCTCAGCATTCTCAAATGTAGAATGCCGAGTGACATCATAGACGAGCAATGCACCTACAGCACCACGGTAATAGGCACTAGTGATGGCTCGGTACCTGCCATTAGTAAGTGTAGATTGTTTAGCATGCAAGAAACAAGGCTCAGAATTGTGAACAAAGTACTCCAAGGGGCAGTAGCATACTAGCATCGCTAAATTCATTATGTCATTTATAGAGTTGAATAGACATCAATGTCGTTAAAGCAGGTGGAGGTAATAATGTTCAGTTGTATTCGAGTTTCCTTCAATTTCAGTTACAGAATAAACATAATAATAACCTACCTATCGTTAAATTTTAGTGTTCAGAAATGCTGATGAAATGCACCGTTAAGTTACTACCTGGAATATTAGCTAAATAATAGGAATTGCAGATTTCTTATTCAAGACTCATCACTGGATGAGACGTAATGATAGAATTCAGCGTGATAATCAATGAGAATATGTTGGCCCTCTACTTCAAAGAAACACCAAGAAAGATAAATCTAGCAGAAGCGAATGGTAAACGAGTTTTGTCAGAGAAGCAAAGGGAAAATTACCCCCAACTCACGAATCAGCACGCGAAGAAAGATGGAAGAAACCAAACTTCTGCAACTACTAGAGGGTGTGGTGGTTTCAAATCTAGAGGAGGATAGCCCAGAATGGAGGTGGAACAGTAAAGGGTTAATACTCTGTAAGGTCTCTATATGCCCAACTTATTGACAGTGGCATTAGATTGGAACATGTGAAATTCATTTGGAATTTCAAAAGCCCACCAAAGACTAAAATATTTATGTGGCTGATCGGTAAAAGCACACTGCTTAGTTGGCCCAATCTACAGACCAGGGATTGGTCAGAGCCCAACAAATGTTGTCTCTATAAAAAGACGGGTGAGAATATTATGCACTTAATGTTAAACTGCGAATTCTCAATACAACTATAGAAAAAATGTAGTGCATATTTTAACATGAAGTTGGATGTGACGGAGAGGGAAAATATATGGGGAAGGATGAGAATAAGAAACTAGGCCACGTTCATCAACATGGTAGTCATGACAATATGTTGGCATATATGGAGAGAACGAAATAATAGAATATTTGCAAACTCACATAACACAATAGGGATGTGCATAAGATTGATTATCATTGATGTTACCTCTTGGACAGGGATACACCTAGACAAGGAGCGGATTCACCTTTATGAGGAGGATGTACATGAGGATGACGAAGCCGACACTATATAGGAAGATGAACGGAGTCAAAAGAGTGGGAAAGTAGCCAATATACAGAAGCCATGTTGCTGACCCAGGAGGCGGTCCCTGCGCATATTAGAAGAGTCCTGTGTTTGCTTTAAGCATTTTGTTTTCTTTCTTTATGTAGTTTTCATGTTTGGATATAGTGATCATTGGTTTTCCCACAAACCACAATCCAAAGTTTGTACCTGTGGGCCCATATTCTGTTATCTGCTTATTAATGGAACGCAGAAGACCGTTTATGGTTCATCATAAGGTTTTAATAAAAAATATATATTATTTGTGATATCATTTTGTGTCGGTATCAGACAAGTTGTTTTGTATATTGATTATCTAATTAAGGAACATATATAACACAGAAAACCTCCTAACATTCATATACTTATTTGACCGATATCTCTATAATGTCTCAAATTAGTAAATCTTTAATTTACACGATCGTGATATATTCAATAAAGTATAAATCATACAAATTCTTTGAATCATATTGTCAACAAACTAATAAAACTGAATTAGAATATTACACATGGTATGATATACAGACTATGAAAACTAAAATTGGACCTAATATTACTATACTAAAATAATACTCGGTTGAGAGAAAAACTGAATGATGGAAATATATTCTGCTTTGATTGTAAACTTAAAAAGTTGTATAACTGAATGTTTCACACACTATAGATACATGGTGATTCGTTGGATCACACCTGATTATTCTTATTTGCCTAATGGCAAGTCTAATTTAGAATCGGACAATCCATGTGACCATTTTCTGGATCTGTGCAAGAGACAATCGAAATAGTTTTATCTCATTAGTTAGTTTTTTCAATTATATGACATTTTAAGTAAAAGTTATCTCAATTATAGTTGTGATTACACTAAAAGACATTAGGTTTTGACCTATATCACTTGATATTATTGTTACATATAAATTTAATATTTTCTGAAATTTATAATCATGTTGGACATAACTGTTATTGGCTAATCACAAGTATTATTTTTGCGTATATTATTTTGATCGCTATCTCACAATGTTCTAAATACCAATATACCAACCGGTATATCAGATTTTATAAATAAACGAGACGAGATGGATATTTTTTTACCTGATATCATTTTTGGCCGGTATGGGCTGATATATCAACCGATAACGGTATAAAAAAATACCGGCTGGTAATATAAAATATCAGTTTTATTAAGTTTGGTTTTGGTTGCAGGTTGAACCCGTTAACCCGTTGGAAAACTGACCTAATAGACTAATAAAAATCCATAATTGGATCGGGATGGTAAAAAAGCACAAATCTCTCTCTCTCTCTCTCTCTCTCTCTCTCCCCCCCCCCCCCGATCGCTCAGCTTAGTTAGCTCTCTCTCTCTCCCCCTCCCCCGATCGCTCAGCTTAGTCAGCGACGCCCTAACCCTAATTCACAAATTCCTACTCTGATCACTCTCTGATCAACCCTTAGAACCCAAAAGAAGCTTCTGACTCCCGAACCCTAATTTCATCGGCTATTTCTTGAACACTGGAGCGGGCCGATTTTCAAATAAGCCAAATCGAGCTTTGCCGGTCATCTTCCTCCATCTCTCTCTTTTCCGGTCATATCAAACCTTTGGTAAGTCAATTTCTCTATTTATCAATTTTACATATTTAATTTCATAATAAATTAGTATTAGGTTACAACTGGTTCAACTTGTTTAGATGTAATTATTTTTTTTTTCGTGTTTCAATTATCCATTTCTCTGCCTTTTTGGTTTATTTTGAGTTTAGTGAACAACCCACTGAATCAGTGGGTCGTTCACTGTTTACTTCAGTGAATCGGTGATGAGAAAGAATCAATGGCTAATTGGTTTTTTTTTTAGGGGAATCAATGGCTTTGTTTTGTTTGAGGAGAATCAATACCCTAAACTTGTTTTAAGTATTTAAATATATTTTATATAAGCAATGATAAGCTCATTCTTTAACTGGTATGATACCGATATGACACTCCGGTATTTAGAGTCATATACATAACGAGAAACAAGAGAACGGTACCGGGTAACTTAAGATAACTTCCACTAAGAAATGATAAGTTTAAAAACAAGGAAAGATAACATGTAATATGGACTAGTTATGATCTTGAATCACTTCAGTAAAATACGCCAAGCTTTCGTGGTAGGATCAATATGGTCCATCTCAGGATATGGACATGTGTAGACACTAAAAATAATTAAATTAAAAAAAAAAAAAAAAAAAAAAATTAAAATTCTAAGTGGGCACACCCGCGGGTGCACCCGCGGGATGCAACCCGCGGGAACACCCGCGGGTTGCAACCCGCGGGGGCACCCGCGGGAAGCATCCCGCGGGAGCACCCGCGGGATGCAACCCGCGGGTGCACCCGCGGGTTGCAACCCGCGGGGGCACCCGCGGGAAGCAACCCGCGGGAGCACCCGCGGGTTGCAACCCGCGGGAGTTCTCCCGTGGGTTGCAACCCGCGGGAGCCCCAACGGGTTGCCACCCGCGGGAGGATTCCCGCGGGTGGCAACCCGCGGGGGCGATCCCGCGGGTTGCCACCCGCGGGTTGTTTTTCGTTGTCTTCCCGTTGTTTTATTTCCTATTTTATTTTCCTGATAATCCGTGATCCGCTTTTTCAGGAGAGAATTGAGCCGGATTTCGAGCTTCTTCGGTCTATAAAATACAGGAATTTAACAGGAGAGGGGACTTTTGGGACTTTGGATTTTTGGATTCTTGGACTTTGGGAAGATTTCGGGCGAGCTCGTGAGATCAAAGAAAAGAGCAGAGCCATCTTCTCCTGGTCGGACGGTCAACGGAGGCAGCAACGAGACTCCACCGCCACCCGAACCCACATAAAAAAGGGAATAAACTAATATTCCCGTTCTTGTAATTCTTCGGAATTTTTGTAATCTCAAATCTTCGTTGTAATCAAATAATTTTTGCAATGGAATCAAAGATGCAATTTTCGGGCGTACAAGAACTGGCGACCACAGTGGGAGCTCCTCTGTTTACCACAGAGAATTTGGTGGCGCAGTCCGACCGGGTGCCGATTGGCTCAATGGTTGAGATGCTGGTCATAGAAGTTGACCAGCAAAAATATGAGAAATTTCTTTCCTTCTCTGATTCGGAGCCTAGGCGTCATCGCCGGGTGACGATGAAAAAAGGTGAGGCGTCATCGCCCACTGAAAATCAAAAGGCGTCATCGCCTATGAAAATTTACGAGGCGTCATCGCCCGTTGAAACTTACGAGGCGTTATCGCCCGTTCCAAAGTCAAGCCAAAAGTCAAACCAGTCCCTGACCCGCTCCCAAAAGAGAAATTTAAGGCGTAAAACTCAACGAGCACGCCTAAATCATACAGAAAAAATTGCAGGAAACTCCAAGACAGTAAAAAAATCCGGAAGTAATTCCATGAGCGCAAACCCGCGGGTTGCAACCGCGGGTGGGAACCCGCTGTTCCCAACCGCGGGTGGCATCCCGCTCTTGCCAACCGCGGGTGGGAACCCGCGGTTCCCAACCGCGGGTGGGAACCCGCGGTTGCCAACCGCGGGTGGGAACCCGCGGTTCCCAACCGCGGGTGGCAACCCGCGGTTGCCAACCGCGGGTGGGAACCCGCGGTTCCCAACCGCGGGTGGCAACCCGCGGTTGCCAACCGCGGGTGGCATCCCGCGGTTGCCAACCGCGGGTGCCAACCCGCCGCTTCCAACCGCGGGTGCCAACCTCCAGGTTGCAACCACGGGTACAAATCTGGGTACAAATCTGCAATTTCAATCGCGGGTTGCATCCCGCAGATGCCACCGACGGGTTACGTTCAATGAACACAACTCTCATGTCTCCTCGAGCACGTCTATGGCGAGCACGCAACATGCACCAAAAATTTTAATCTCTCTATCAGAGGCATCTGGGGCCCATACAACTACTCAGGATAACGTGCACTCCAGAAGAATCCGCAGGAGAGTTGGGGAACAATCTGATGCTGAAAAAGAGCTCAGCCCTGAGATATTGCAGACTCTCAAGTATTATAAACCAAGTTTGCGACGCAAGCGGCGTCAGGTTGCAAATAGAGAGGAGAAGATATCTCAAGACTTGAGAGAATACCTCAATTGGAAGAAGAACTCTGCACAAAATACTCCTCAATACCAATGCGAACAGTTAATCTCAGCTGTTCTATCAAACTGCGAGTGCCATCCGAGACAATCCGTTTTTGAGCGGATCACCGAACCTAAAAGAATACGGACGGTGAAAAAGGCATACTCTGGGACCGATCTACCTGCTGCCTCATCAAATATGGTTAATAAAGGCAAAAAAGGTGGTCGGAAACAACCTTTCGGATAAAGAAATTACTCCAGGATCAAAAGGAGTTTCTAGCGAACCAGAGGGCGCGCTTCTAGAAGAAGTCTCTGAAAGGCTTGAGAGACAAGAAAAACGTCTCGACCAGCACGAGGAGACCATAGAAGAAATGAAACAACTTTTGATTGAGTTGCTGGCTCAAACTAGAAAGAACCAATCATCGCCGTCCATTTCTAGTCGGCAGAAAGGAAAACGGCCTGTCCAAATAAATGAAGACAGCGAAGACGAAGATGAAGAAGTGCCTCCTCATTCAAGAGAGGAAGAGGAAGTGAAAGTTATCCTCAATCCTCACGCAGAGAAAATAGAGAAGATGGAGAACCAATTACAAGCTCTTCTTCATCGCAAAAAGCTACAAGAGGTGGGGGTAGTCCGTCCCTATCCCGTAGAATGGGAGACCGTACCCTATCCTGCAAAATATAAACCGTTGAATCTTCAATCATTCGACGGGAAAGGCTCTCCACAGCAACACATCTTCTACTTCCTGTCACAGACAGGACATTTGATGGGGCATGATCCAACATTGACCAAGATATTTGCGAGTACCTTACAAGGACCCGCATTTACCTGGTTTATGCAACTACCCCAAGGAACGATTAAATCGTGGGCCGACGTAGAACGTGAGTTCTTGGCCCGATTTTTCGAAGACGATACTGAGGTCTCGGTACCATCCCTGCTAGCAGCAAAGCAGGGAGAGAGTGAGACAGTAAAAGCTTTCGTCGAGCGGTTCCGAGAGCTTTCCGTGCGGTGCCCGCATGGCATGACGCAGGAGACCCTCGTGGAGACTTGCAGGCATAACTTATTGACTGATGTCTTAGTCAAGATGGGTTCGGTTGAATCCAGATCTTGGAGAGAGTTGCTCAAGCAAGGTGAGCAGGCCGAAGACATACTCCGGCGCCTTGAAGAGCAACAACAATCTACAAGAAGAGGCACCTCGAACAAGCCAACATCTCATTTCCCCCGTTCCAGAGGGAAAGACATACTGGCGGTGGAGAATACGTCCAAACCGAAACAAAGGCCGGCTAAAAACAACACAGCGGGGTCACCCAGAATACAAAAACAGTATTCATTCAAGGATGAACATACTGTTACCATGTTTAATTTGCTCACTAAGCGCAACATGCTCAAGTTGCCAGAGAGCAAAAGACCTGAAGAGGTTGGAAAGACCAATGATCCGAATTACTGCTTATACCATCGGATCGTGGGTCACCCAACTAAAAACTGTTTCATCTTGAAAGATAAGATTCAGGCACTAATTGATGCCGGAGCAGTTCAGCTCAAAGCTGAACAAAGAAGGGTGACGGCTAACTCGGCCACATTTACAGTGGGTGAGCTGGAGGTACCAGATGGGCTCACACCTATTCCAAAGGGTGAGCTCAGAGTGGTTAATTTGGACCCCCATAATCAACAGAAAAAAGGGTTAGTCCCCTTCACGACAGAGAAGCAGGAGGTCTTTTGGGTGCATCCAGACATTCTTGAAGATGAACAATGGATAACCGTCAGGACCAGAAAGAAAACTGAAACAAGAGGAAAGAAGCGCATGTGCAATGCCGTCTCAGCAACCATTGAGAAGGATGCAGATGATATTCCGCTGTTGACAGATTCTGAATCGGAGGCGACAGCTCTGGCGGTGGAGAATGAGCCTGCACCACCTTCCGGAACCAGATCTAGAAAACACTACTTGAAGGATCTCTCAAACACAGAAGCTGGCCCCTCTAAGCCAACCAAGGAGACTAATGAAGGAACTACCAAGCAAACTCCCGACAAGGGAAAACAAAAGGAGCTCAGATACAACCGAGCACTACGAAAAGATGTCTCTGAAGAGCAAAGTCCCTCTTTTCAGTTTGATGTCATGGCACAGTTGGCGAATATACCTGCAAGAATAACTCTGTACGAGTTATTACGCCTGTCCAAGTCTACAAGAGAGGCGCTAAGAGAAGCCCTAGCAGAATCTGAAGCTTTCTTAGCCCATCTCCCGGAGGAGGTTGAGGAGGCATGCCCGCAATGCAACTCAGTGTCGAGACACGCCCCTTATATCACTTTTACACCAGAGGACATGCAGCTGAAGAATATTAAGCACAACAGGCCCCTGTACTATACCGGGTATATTGGTTCAGCGGAAATTGGTCGAATTCAGATTGATCCGGGTTCTGCCTTGAGCATTGTGCCACGGAGGCTTATGCAGTTTCTTGGGATCCCTCACTACAAACTGACTCCAACTAATACTGCCATTTTTGGCTTCAATGCCAATGGCAGTCACCCTCTGGGAAAGATCAGGCTCAGATGTCAGATCGGAGATCTTAAAAGCGAGGTGACCTGTTACGTGATCGAAGCAGACACTTCTTATAACATTCTCTTAGGACGACCATGGATTCATGCTAATATGATCGTCCCATCCACCCTGCACCAATGCATGAAGTACGTGAATGAAGACGGAGAAGTGCATACTTTGATTGCTGACAAACAGCCATTCAAGGGTGTTGAAAACTACTTCGTAGACGCCCTTCTGTATGCTGAAAGTGCTGAGGTCGACCCCCCACTACACGATGAATGTGATAGTGGAAATGAAGCGGATACTGAGTCAGGAGTGTTTTTTGCCAATGAAGGCTTTGAACCTCTTGTAATTAATCTTGATGAGCTAGATGTAAATGACACCGCCAGTGATGAAGGCGAGTGGGAAATAAATGAGAATCTGAACTTTGCTTATTTGCCTGGTGTTCTTACTGATTCTTTAACTTCAGCTACTAGCACGGATGCAGATAGTCTCTCAGAATTTGAGACTTTAGCAACCATGCACATGCCTATTAGGTCATCGATGATGGTACAACCAAACATTGAAAACGCAGATGGGGCGATGTTCGAAGTACCGGCCCATCGACCAGGTCAAAAACCTATTCTTTTTGGAAGAATTAAATCACATATAGCCTCATCCAGTGATAGTGAGAGTGAGGCTCAGGAAGCCCCTCAATTCTATCATTATGGACTAAAGTCATTCCGGATGATGGCAAAAATGGGATATGATTTCATCAATAAACCCGGATTAAACTTTGGTAAGGGACGTCGGGATCCGCTTCCCTCATTCGTACCCAAAGGAAAAGAACCGGACTATTATCACAAAACTGGCAGGGGGTTGGGATACATCACAACACCCGATCCTTCAGATATCGAAGATACGATTTGCCAGAATGTGGAAGATTCCGATTGGGATTCGGATATCAACCTGGGTATATTATTCAGAGAGATGACGGTAAACATGACATCTGTCAGTCCAACCCCAGATGAAAACGATGAACTGACCCTTATAGAAGATGAAGCATTGGTAAAGCATCTTGATGCCCAGTGGAACATGCGTTTTGAGCAACGTGAACCTCCTACGGAGGATAAGGTGGTTCAAATAAATATGGGAGATGAAACCAATCCTAAACCCATATTTATAAGCGAGAGTTTACCTCCTAATGAAAGAGACGCCCTGGTGACTCTCGTTCGAGAATACATAGATGTCTTTGCTTGGAACTATGAAGACATGCCGGGTTTAGATCCTCAAGTTGCTGTGCATCGACTCAATATTAAGCCAGATGCGAAACCAGTAAAACAGCAACAGAGAAGATTCCGTCCAGAACTGATGGAATCAATCGAAGATGAGGTAAAGAAGCTTATACAATCTGGCTTCGTACGAGAAGAACAACATCCTGATTGGGTAGCGAACATCGTTCCGGTTCCCAAGAAGAATGGAAAAATCCGAATCTGCATCGATTTTCGAGATCTCAATGCAGCATGTCCTAAAGATGAATTTCCACTTCCGATAGCGGATGTCATGATTGACAACACCTGCGGATTTGAAAGAATGTCTTTCATGGATGGATTTTCCGGATATAATCAAATCAAAATGTGTCCGGAAGACGAGAAACATACTGCATTCAGAACACCGTTAGGCGTGTACTGTTATACAGTCATGCCATTCGGTCTGAAGAATGCAGGTGCAACTTACCAGCGTGCTATGAGCACAATTTTCCGCGAGCATCTCCGTAAAACGGTAGAGTGTTATGTGGATGACTTGGCTGTCAAGAGTCGTAATAAAAACGATCATCTCCGGGATCTGAAAGCGGTGTTTGATATTATGAGAAAACACCAATTAAAAATGAATCCAACTAAGTCCTTTCTCGGTGTTTCTAGTGGCAAATTCCTTGGTTTCGTTGTTACATCCAAGGGTATTTATTTAGACCCTGAAAAGGTAAAAGCAATTCAAGAGATGCAGCCACCAAGAAACCTTAAAGAACTTCGTGGACTACAAGGGAGACTAGCATATATCCGGAGATTTATCGCCAACCTTTCAGGGCGGTGCCAACCTTTTACCAGGCTAACGAAGAAAGGGGTGTCGTTCGTTTGGGATGAAGCTTGTCAACAAGCCTTTGAAGATCTCAAGAAGTACCTCACAAAGCCTCCGGTATTGGTAGCCCCTATATCGGGAAAACCATTCTTAATATACGTTCGGGCAATGGACCATTCACTTGGTGCCTTGTTAGCCCAAACCAATGACTCCGGCCATGAGCAAGCTGTTTACTATCTTAGTAGAACTATGGTAGGTGCCGAACATCGGTATACTCCAGTAGAGAAGGAATGTTTGGCCCTGGTATTCGCAATTCAGAAAATGCGGCATTACTTAGTAGGCCAGACAATCCATGTGATTTCTCGGGTAAATCCTCTGAGAATGCTCATGACCAAGCCTGGGTCACTCAATTGCAGGTTAGCAAATTGGTCAATCCTCCTATCGCAATATGACATGCGATTTATGCCACAAAAGGCGATTAAGGGACAAGCAATTGCTGACTTCTTAGCAGAGCATCCTGTCCCGCAATCCTCGAAACTTTATGAGGATATTCCAGATGAGATAGTGGAAGCCAATATGGTCTCTAAAGAACCGATTTGGCAGCTGTTCTTTGATGGAGCAGCGAGAAAGAACTCTGCTGGAGTGGGGGTGGTTCTAATATCCCCGCAAAACCATGTGATCCCCCGAGGATATTCATTAACTCAACCATGTTCTAATAATGTGTCCGAGTACAATGCATTATTAACGGGATTGCGAATTGCCCAACAGCTGGGGGTCCGACGTTTAGAGGCCTATGGGGATTCCAAGCTCATAGTAAATCAAGTAAGAGGAGAATACGAAGTTAAACATGAGCATCTCGTACCCTACCACAAGGCAACGATAAAACTTGCCGACTCTTTCGAAGAATTTTATATTGACTATGTGCCACGGCACGAGAATGCATATGCTGACGCCTTGGCGTCCCTCGCTGCTACATTAGCGCTCCCTGCTAAGTCAACTAAAAGTGTTGAGGTTGGAAGCCGGGAGCTCCTTTGCCCTGAAGAGATACTCGAGGCAAATGAGGTCCATGTGTCAGGGATGAACTTCGAACCTAGAGATTGGCGGTTCGTATTCGTCGATTTTGCGCTCTACGGGATGTTACCCGAAGATCCTAAAGAAGCCGCAAAAGTAAAAAAGGAAGCAAAAAAATTCTATTATAATCCTGAGCTTAGTTCCTTATATCGGAAAATGTCAGGTGGAGTTTTACTTCGGTGCTTATCACAACAAGAAACACAAGAAGTACTCAAAGAAGCGCATGACGGGACCTGTGGTGCTCATCAGCCGGGACCTAAATTGGGAGACCGGATAAAGAGAATGGGTTACTACTGGCCGACAATGATGTCAGATGCCATGGCATATGCGAAGAAATGCCATGCATGTCAGGTACATGCGAACTACATACACCAGGCCGCAGAGTACCTACATCCAACCACAATTACATGGCCATTCGAGACTTGGGGAATGGATATCATTGGTCCCATTGCTCCTCCATCTTCTCATGGACATCGGTTTATACTGGCTATAACCGATTACTTCTCAAAATGGGCAGAAGCTGTCCCTTTGCGAGAAGTAAAAACGAATGATGTGGTCAGTTTCATCAAACACCACGTTATTTATCGCTTTGGTGTTCCTAGACGGATCATCAGCGACAACGGCCCTCAATTCACTAGCAGAGCCTATACTAAATTCTGTGATAAGTTCAGAATACAAAACATATTTTCGTCTCCATATAATCCGGCCGCAAATGGTCAAGCTGAAGCATTCAACAAGACCATTGTGAAGCTTTTGCAGAAATTTGTCACTTCAAGTCAGCGTGATTGGGACGAAAAATTGGGGGCTTGTCTGTGGGCTTATCGCACGACGGTTAGGACACCCACAAAGAGTACACCATTTTCTTTAGTATATGGTTGCGAAGCTATACTACCTCTAGAAATTCAGATTCCTTCTCTTCGGGTGGCATTAGCTACAAGAATGACCACCGAGGAAAAACATGGCCAACGACTTCGGGAATTAGAAGCATTGGATGAGAAACGCTTAAAAGCTCAACAGCAAATCGAGCTTTATCAGGCGCGAATATCTCGGGCCTTCAACAAAAAGGTGAAGGAACGAACTTTTAAAGTGGGTGACTTGGTCCTAGCAGTCAGGCGTCCTATGATTCTCATGCGTAAAACCAAAGGCAAGTTTCAGCCGAAATGGGAAGGCCCATTTGTAGTGGAGACAGTCTACTCAAATGGAGCATACCGGTTGATTAATCAGCATGGAGATCGAATGATGGCGCCCATTAATGGAAAATTTCTCAAAAAATATTATTCTTAAAATAAAAAAAAAAAAATTTTACCCAACGCCGACAAGGCTACGGGAAGAGAATAAATTTCTCGCCAACCCCATCATACTGGGGGTAATAAGTATGAACTGCCCAACGCCGACAAGGTTACGGGAAGAGAATAAATTTCTCGCCAACCCCATCATACTGGGGGTAATGAGTATGAACTGCCCAACGCCGACAAGGCTATGGGAAGAGAATGGATTTCTCGCCAACCCCACTATGCTGGGGGTAAAAAGCATGAATCACCCAACGCCGCTAAGGCAAAGGGAAGAGGAAAAGTTTGGCATTTAAGCCCAAATGAAATCCTCGACAACTCGCCATGCTGAGGGGAATAGTATGGCTAGCCCAACTCAAACGGTAGTTGGTAAAGGCAAAATCAAACCCGTTGATAGCTGGGGGTTTGCTAAAAATCCCACGACAAATTTGTCACAACAGTATTCTTATCCGAATATAAGAATACATCACTGCCCTAAGCTGCTAAGGCAAAGGGAAGAGGAAAAGTTTGGCATTTAAGCCCAAATGAAATCCTCGACAACTCGCCATGCTGAGGGGAATAGTATGGCTAGCCCAACTCAAACGGTAGTTGGTAAAGGCAAAATCAAACCCGTTGATAGCTGGGGGTTTGCTAAAAATCCCACGACAAATTTGTCACAACAGTATTCTTATCCGAATATAAGAATACATCACTGCCCTAAGCTGCTAAGGCAAAGGGAAGAGGAAAAGTTTGGTATTTAAACCCAAACGAAACCCTCGACAACTCACTATGCTGAGGATAATAGCATGGCTAGCCCAACTCAAACGGTAGTTGGTAAAGGCAAAATCAAACCCGTTGATAGCTGGGGGTTTGCTAAAAATCCCACGACAAATCTGTCACAACAGTATTCTTATCCGAATATAAGAATACATCACTGCCCTAAGCTGCTAAGGCAAAGGGAAGAGGAAAAGTTTGGCATTTAAGCCCAAACGAAATTCTTGACAACTCACCATGCTGAGGGGAATAGCATGGCTAGCCCAACTCAAACGGTAGTTGGTAAAGGCAAATCAAACCCGTTGATAGCTGGGGGTTTGCTAAAAATCCTAATCAGATAAATCTCCTGTCACGTTAAGATTTCACCTCTGACAGCAAAACTTTTCATGTCATTTTGCTCCAACAGAGCAAGCGACACTCCAAAATATTAGTCAAGTTAAAATCATACCTCTGACATCATAATTCAAAATCAAATGAGATAAGATCCGATTAAATCCCCTGTCACGTTAAGATTTCACCTCTGACAGAAAAGAAAATTCACACTTCATCAAGTCCAACATTACAACCTCTGATGAACGTGCTTTTGATATCGTTAAGTTGAAAATCACCTCTAACGAAAATCATCTCCCTATCAAGTTAACAGTTACCTCTGATAGTCCGATTCCAAAACTAAACACGTTAACCATCACCTCTGTTTAGTCAGCTTGTCCCTATCACGACCAGATCCTCTGAATAGGTTAAGCTCCAAGACACGTTTAATGCCACCTCTGTCTTTTCCTGATTCGTCATACTAGATGTCACTGAACGGTTAGGATTAAAATAAGCACGTTAATATTATACCTCTGCTTGACCTAAAATAAGCACGTTAACATTATACCTCTGCTTGTCCTCTAATGAGTACGTTAAAATCATACCTCTGCTTGTTATGGAATAAATAAATATAGTAACAGTTATCTCTATCGACCAAATCTTTTAAAAGGTCCATAACCAAAATTAAAAAATCCAAAGTATTTCGAAATTCAGTACGGTTCAATACAGAACTTCAAAAACTTTGGAGGGGGTTATGTAGACACTAAAAATAATTAAATTAAAAAAAAAAAAAAAAAAAAAAAAAATTCTAAGTGGGCACACCCGCGGGTGCACCCGCGGGATGCAACCCGCGGGTTGCAACCCGCGGGGGCACCCGCGGGAGCACCCGCGGGATGCAACCCGCGGGTGCACCCGCGGGTTGCAACCCGCGGGGGCACCCGCGGGAAGCAACCCGCGGGAGCACCCGCGGGTTGCAACCCGCGGGAGTTCTCCCGTGGGTTGCAACCCGCGGGAGCCCCAACGGGTTGCCACCCGCGGGAGGATTCCCGCGGGTGGCAACCCGCGGGGGCGATCCCGCGGGTTGCCACCCGCGGGTTGTTTTTCGTTGTCTTCCCGTTGTTTTATTTCCTATTTTATTTTCCTGATAATCCGTGATCCGCTTTTTCAGGAGAGAATTGAGCCGGATTTCGAGCTTCTTCGGTCTATAAAATACAGGAATTTAACAGGAGAGGGGACTTTTGGGACTTTGGATTTTTGGATTCTTGGACTTTGGGAAGATTTCGGGCGAGCTCGTGAGATCAAAGAAAAGAGCAGAGCCATCTTCTCCTGGTCGGACGGTCAACGGAGGCAGCAACGAGACTCCACCGCCACCCGAACCCACATAAAAAAGGGAATAAACTAATATTCCCGTTCTTGTAATTCTTCGGAATTTTTGTAATCTCAAATCTTCGTTGTAATCAAATAATTTTTGCAATGGAATCAAAGATGCAATTTTCGGGCGTACAACATGCATATCGAGATTGTCAGATAACAATGTTCTAAATATTAGGTACTGATGATATACTGGTCGGCCAAATTATATATCGGGCCCCGGTACCGTTCTCTTATTTCTCGTTATGTAATAAACTTTATGATGTAATGAATATTAATTTATTTATCTACATGTATTTATTCTTTATGACTGTGATATTGTTATTAGATTTTAGCATATTCAAACTGAATATATTGTCGATACTTGTTGTACATACTCAGTCTCATACTATATATTGGGAGCAAGACGTGACATTTTCGGATCCGGATCCGGTTCATAATGAAATCCGAATTAAGATCAAAATATCTTATTTTAGTTTCGAAATTGTTCGCATATTAACTAATATATTTACATTTCTATTTATTCATAAGTGACTCGTTTATGTGAATAATATATTCAACTTAATCTTTTGAGATTGAAATGTTATGTTATCTGAAATAATTCTTTATATCATTATTCATATATGTCATGTTAAATTGTCTTATTGGATTGGGATATTTAATAGATATTTGTATCATATCCATTTCCCTTTTCTCAATATGGTAATGGATTTCATGACCAAAAAAAGATCCATATCCGCATCCGTATTCAGAGAAGAAAAACTACAAATAGATCCATATCCATATCCATATTCGGGGAAGAAAAACAACTACATATGAATATACTAATGTTGGCTCCATATCTGCTCCATTTGCATCCCGTCTTTCCAGCCATTTATGTATTATCGTATAAAATTTTCTCATAATATTGTTTTTTATTTGCATTTTATTTTACTCTTTAGATATTACTTTGTTTAACAATCAAGTAAAAATATATTAAGCAGCAGTTATCAGCACAAGATAAATGTATAGCTTAAGGCCACACGTCAACAAACAGGTTTTATCTGGACCTAATCAAGTGAGTTTAAATTTCAAGGTTTGTTAGTCCACCAATATGACTTTTACCCAGACCCATCTCAGATTGGATAAATCTAGATTTAGATCCTAGGCCTAAAACTGAAAAAGATATCTTGGAGGGGACCTGGCATGTTTTCATAGCATTTCTGCATGTATATGCACGTGTTAGAGTGTGCATGTGTGCATGCATGTGAGTAGGTGGATGGTGGGAAGCAAAAAGGACGAACTGCTTTTGTGATAGTGCCTACTATTCATCATAACCGGAATAACAGAGCATGTGCTCATCAGATAAGCAAGAGACTCTACAGGTGTAATGTGAGGGGAACAATAATAAAAGGTAGCCTGGAAGCATGCGTACTAGCCTGCACATGATTTCTTTCTGTCCACCTACTCATGGTTTTTAAACCTTGCTTTTCTAAAATATGTAGTGTGAATGATTCTTATGAGAGAGATAAAGAAAGATTTGCTTATAAGCATGCTTTATCCTTTCTGTTCATGGGTTCAAATAGGTATGAAGGAGAGACTAAACCAGCATAACCAGTCATGTGCTGGCTTGACGAACATATCACAATTGTAAAGGAGTAACAAACCAAGAGACTTTCCCAATAAAAGGCAAGCCAGTACCCATCTTCTTCTTGACAATATTTTATCCCTTTTTTTCCCACTTGTACACAATATCTGCCACATGATCTTTTTAACCATCAAGCAAAATCTACCCTATTCTATCCCATGATGGGTACAACACTGCCTAGTTGAAGTGCTCAAAACAACAAGGTTTAGCCAATCTCAAAATATGCAACCGAAATCTCTCTACACTACTTTCGAATCAAGTGCTAAGAACAATAATGTCAACAAAATGGATGCTAATAAAATAAGGGCAATGAAATAGACCATGTCTTAGCTGAAACCTAGCCATACCTCCCCAAAAGAGTTTTTCACGCTTCTTGAAAAAACTTATATCCATCGTCCATGTAGATATATTAAAATCAGAAATTTACACTATGCAAGTGGGAGCAAGAAGAATCATAGAAAACAAAAATAATTGCCTCTTGCGCACACAACACACACAATGAGAAAGAATCTGAAATCAATCAGTAGAAAAGATACAAAGGCACAATATATAAGCAAGACATAAGACTGGTTTTTTTTAAGTGGTAAATTTAAAATTAAGGGTATAATAGATGTAACCATGCAGATTTTGACAAGGTGTTGCTGACGAACGATTTTCAGGTACAATGTCAAGGAATCATAGGTCACTCCATAGGAATATGACATTGATTTAGTGCAATGACAAAATCACTGATAAAATGGCAGATGAAAAAGCTAGCCTTTTAATTTCCTCCTACAAATCTAACCAATATACTGTTAGGGAGAAATATCGGGTCCCCTGAGAGCATGATGGCCTCTAAACATAAAGCCGAGAACTAATTTAACGCAAAAGGTTAAACTAATAGGTAGAGGCTTTAAATTTATATTTAAACCTATGAACTTTTCTTGTTCCATCCGATGTGGGGACTTCACTTATATATGAACTCCTAACGATCTTTCCCTTCATTGTTAGCATACCGCAATCATCTACAGGAACCATGGACCCCTAGACACCAACCATCCTTAGGCAATCTCAACTTAGTATCCACATGAAGGACCATAGAAAACCAAATCCAAAGTCACACCCAATCACTTCGAGCTTCACACCAGTTTCATTCTCCCTTGACCACAACTTAGACCCTTGATCGGACCACAACCTGAGCTCCGATACCAGTTGTTGATACCAGTTATTGGGGAGACACGTCAGATCTCCCTAGGAGCATGATGGACTCTAATCATAAAACCGAAAATTCATTTAACCCGAAGACTTAAACTAATAGATAGAAACCCCAACATTATATTTAAATCTATGAAATTTTCTTGTTCTATCCAATGTATCACATATGAACTCCTAACATATACAAGTTGAGTGTTCTTAAAAATAAATAAAATAAAATAAAATAAAATAAAAAAAACAAGATGATGCCAAGATCTAGCAAAGAATATATTGAAATCAATACAGGAAGGTTAAAACTTGATACAGCTAGAAACAAGGACTAGGAGTCCTACACCTTACACAATGAAGTTGCAATACCATTACATGGGAGCTTCTAAGGATAAATGACAGAGTGTAACTTACAGACACAAATCAAGTAAATTGTAATCACGGAGGCCAATCCAAGGGAGGCACAAATGGAAAATAGAAGAAAAGAGTATCTTCTATTTGTACCATTGCCATATTAAGATGGGCCAAGTATCACAAATTTGGCTCAGCAGTAAATCCCAATTGGTTAGTAATTTGTCTTCTTTAAGTGACCGAACAAGGTCTGTGGTTGAGTTCGAACCTAGCTTTTAATTAGTTAGATTTCATTGGCTACAAGACATAACATAGTTCATCCAAATTCTTTCTACCTAGTGTGACTAAACAAGTTGCCCAAAAATAAAAACAGCATAAAGTCCTCTCTACCCATAAATTTGAGGCCTCAGAATCAAAATAGACACTCTTGCTTGTTCTTGACAAAAAACTATAAGGGCATGTTTGTTAATATATCCCATAACTATAGCAACGCTGCAGTTCACCTGCCAGTCTGAGGCAACACAAGCTAAAAGACTTGAAGCATTGGGATGCTTGAGTTGCGTGGTTGCATGGTTAGTGAAGGTTACTGCTATCCAAGTAGCAATTGCTTGAGTTATGGCAACTGCCATAGATCATGCAAAGCGCTTGAAAATCACACCATCAAAAATTCAAAATACCTCAAAATAAGACTGAGCATTGACATGGTGCAAATGTTAAATTCGCAAAGTAGCCTGGTTTGGTTTTTTTCAAGGTATAGCAATATGGATCAGAATCAGGAAGCACAATAAGTACCTCCTACGGAAAACACATGCTTTAGGATTCCTCTATATGAACTACGAGAAAGCCCAGTGCAGCATCAAATTTGAATCTACAATTAGCAGAACTTGTGTAGAAAAAAGTTCAACTCATTGTATGATAATGAAGATCTTTATAAGAATGACAGAAGCAATAGAAAAGATCAGTGGCATAAATATGAGCTGTCTAAAGAAAATGTGAGAGTCAAGAATGTTGGCCAAAGATGAAAAGTTCAAGCAATGTTTAAAATAACGATAATAGTAACCTAACGTTTTGTCTCTGTTTTGTCTCTGTTAAGTTACATAGCATATAGCGTAACACATAACGTAGGTTATGCAATTTTTTATTTATTTAATTAAAAATAAATATAAAACTATATAAAATTAATTTTATAAATTGAAAATTGAATTATAAATTCTAAAAGAAAATATAAAAAATTATATCCCAGTATTAATTCTAAATTTCTAACAAGTTTTACAGTAATTCTCATATTTATCTTCATAAATTAAATTACATTCACACCCATAATTTCAGTTATCATCTAAATAAGAAAATAAGATTTCAAATTTATTTTCAACTATTATCAATATTGTAATTTGTATTTTGTAATACTCAATTTATGTTATTTTTAATTGTTTATTTTAGATTAGCTGAGAATTAAATTTAATCAGTAAATAAAAAATTTCAGTAATTAGAAAGGAATTATAACAAAAAAATTTCAGTAATTAGAAAGAAATTATAACAAGTAAATAAGAATGAACAAGTTAACAATATCATAAGCAATCAAATAAGCAAATAACAAACCGTCAAGTAAAAAAAACTACAGCAATTCGCTAACAATTAAAATAAATAATCAAAATCAATATAAAAACTATTTAAAATTTATTGTAAATAACGTAACATAACGTAATCTAACGTAATATAAAATAACGTAAAATAACATAAAAAAACGCACCGTTATGGTGCATTGAGTTATTTTCGTCTATTAAGTAACGTTGGCTTTTCGTTAGGTTTCATAACGCAATATAACGGGTTTCATAACGCGTTATTTTCAACATTGAGTTCAAGTATGCTGCCAGATAAAGCACAACAAAGAAGATATCAGGAAATAGATGATAGCAAGTGCTCCAAAGCAAAGCTCGTTCCGGCATGCCTAAATGATCAATATCAGTGTTTTAAAAACCAGCCGGTATACCGGTTTTAAGGAAGAAACTAGATGGGATGTTGATTTATTTATCGCATCCCGTTTTTGACCGGTATAGGCCAATATATCGGCCACGTGGCGATATATCAGCCAGTATCTGGTATGTGAAATACCAGCCAGTATGACCATTTATCAGCTAATTTATTAATAGCTTAAGTTTGCGGTTGAAACCTATTAACCCGCTAGATCCGACCCGATAGGAAAAAATTAAAACCTAAAAACTCACCCCGATATTCTAAACAAACCCTAAATTTCTCTCCTCCCGTTCGCGAGCTCGAGCTACTCGACCGATTTCCCCCAAAGAAACCCAATTTCCACCAACTTCACCTGATGTCCTCTCTTCCTCGCCATCGTCGTCTCTCCTTCAGCTGACCCCAAGCAACCGGAGGGAATCTCAGCCCTAACTAAAACTTCGGCAAGCTCAATTGGACAATTTCTGAAGTTTCGCCAAGCAATTGAGAACTCGCCAACGATCCGACTTCTCTCTCCTCTTGTGTGTCTTCTAGTGTCGCCGACGAGCTCGTTTGGTAAGTCAATCACCCTCTTGTAAATCTTTAAATTTCTAATTTTGTATAAGAATTATTAATTTCTAATTAGTCTAAATTTTCTTTAAATTATAGTTTGTAACTATGTAATATGTGTGTTTGAGTGTTTAAAACATGAAAGAATTTTGGATTTTATTTTTTAGATTGGGAAAATTTTGTAACAGTGAATTAGATTCACTGATTCATACTGAATAAGTAACCGATTCACTGATTCTGTGTGAATTAGTGAATCGAATCACTGAATCAGTGATTCGAGTCACTAATTCACACTGAATCAGTGAATCGGTTGTGAATTAGTGAATCGAATCACTTAATCAGTGATTCGAGTCACTAATTCACACTGAACCAGTGAATCGGTTCATTGATTTTGTGTGAATCAGTGAATCTAATTCACTGTTACAGTGGATTGGATGTTGAAGAGGGTAGATAAAATTTATATAATAAATTTGTTAAATTTATGTGTTAAATTTGGATGTGAATCGATATTTTTTTATGGTAAATTTGTAGCATTGTGTTATATAAAAACAATTGTTTATGTTGAAGGCTAAATTAAGATATTTTGTATGTTAGGGATGTAGCATTGTGTAATAAAAAAAAATTTGTGGTTGTTCAAGGCTAGATTAAGCACTGTGTAGCATTGTGTAATAAAAAAAATTGTGGTTGTTGAAGGCTAGATTAAGTATTGTGTTGCACTGTGTTATATAAAAAAAATATAGTTTTTTATATTGAGTGCAACAGTTATTTTCAAGACATAATTGTTTAGAAGAAAGAAATATTTTATTAGTAAAGTATTGATTAAAAATATATTATGTTTATTTATATTGAGCAACAGTTATTTAGATATTTAATCAATTACATTTTATGTCATCTTTTTTTAAAAAATTGAGGTAAGTAATAGCTCGACTATTCACTTGGATTATAATTATATGTCGCCTGGTGCATATGCGGACGTTCTAAACGATATCTACAAATTCATAAGTAGAATGTAAATAAACCAAAATAAGTACCCTAAATTTGTTTTATATGTTTTAATATATTTTATATAGACAATTATATGATTATTGTTTAACTGGCATGACACCAATATGATATTCCGGTATTTAGATTCATATCGCAATATCCCGCTCGATATCCTGTATCCGATATGTAATTTGGCCGACCAGTATATCACTGGTATCCGATATTTAGAACAATGCTAAAGATTCTCCAAAAAGAATATCATAAACCTATTCCTCATATGTGGAACATTAGAAACTTCATAATACTAAAAATGAAAGATAACTTTTACTTACATACACACTTAATAAGCTAGAGTTGCTTGGGAGATAGCAGAAACTAACCCAAACATAAATGAAAGACAGAGAATAACTGCAATACGCCTCAATATATACAAGTTGAAGGCAGTCAGAAGATCATTTTTTGACGGTAACATTTGAATGCTAAAGTGGCTTCTAGATCAATGTAACAGCCTTCAGCAACATATGAACATCAATATCAAACTTCTGTATAATCTCAGTCTTTATGGTACAAGAGTATAGTAGGTTCTCTTAATACAATGGACAATTAAGCACTACCTCTAAGGTTTGGCATTCAAAAAATGTAGTCCTTATCTTTAGAAGCTGATGGTGACTAATTATCCAAGAACCTAGAACCTTCCAATATTGCTTGTCCCAGTCTTAGGACTTATTCAAGGTATACCACACAAAAAGGATTACTAAAATCATGTACCAACAGACTGACTTCCCCAAGCATGACTGCAATGACTAGTTTTTGAGACTACCTTGTTGATATTATATCACACTGTGTATCTCACAGGACAAATAAAGCTAATATGAATATCCAAGCGAAGAAATCTCATAATGGTATTATTACAGCCTTACTGTCACTTGCTAAGTGAGCACTCGTCATATCATATTGACATGTTAACATTAAGAAATTAAAGTTCCGTAAACTTCTCGTCATGCACTTTTTGCTATAGTTCTAAGAATCTCTATGATTCTCGTGGAAGAGAAACCTCTCAACATGACAGAATTATTGTTAAAAACTTGTTAAATTTATATTGGACAAATAGCCGATAAACCATCCTCTTTTTGTATCTTGATATCTCATCAATAACTTTTCACTGTCATTTACTCTTTATCTAACTTATACTCCATATCTTTTCATCTTTATCACCTATTGTTACCCTATTGTTCCTATCGTTCTTCATGCACATCATATGGTTCAAACCTATATGTATCCACTAATAATCAAATTTTTTGAACCTATGAATACCATCATCAATTGGTAATAGAGTGAATTTCCTTCCCTGACTTGCATCTTTGTTTCCTTATACGACAATCCAAAAAATGCCACCATATTTTTCCTATTCAACCATTATGCAATACACCGTCTGAATCACACTATTTTTATTACCTTAGCTATAAATACCCTCATTGTTGAACTCTGAAGTTGTGGTGAGTGTTGCAATTAAAGGTGTGACCGATGGGATTTGAACTGAGTTGTTCTTACACTATTTTGAAGGCCCTACCACTACACTAAAATTTCAAATTTGTGTTGAGGGTTGAAGGAAATTGTTTTGTATACTAACAAAAAAGGAGCCCTAAAAAGAACACAAAGAACCAAAAAAGTTTACAAAGACAGGATATGATAGTTTGATGGACATCACAAAGGAAATGACGACAAATTGTGGAGGTTGGAGTAGAGAGAAATTCTTCATACAAAGTTGAGGCATGTAAAACTAGTATGAGCAGAACATGCGATGCTCCTTTGCATTGGAACATTAAATTTGCTCATAAAATCAGAAAAGGAACTACAAAATCACAAACAACTTTACCGCATCTTAAATTTATGGTAACTAATATGCATGATCATTATCTTTCTTTCAAGTTTTTTGTCAACTACCAACACGTTCAGATGAAACCTTGTTTAAAAAAATCACTATACTCCATCTTGCAATGTAATATACGCATTTTTCTAACTGTCAGAAGCTGCCAGTAAATCAGCATATCTAACTAGCTAATGTGTGACTGTTTCATGGCCCAACACCAAACCCACCACAAAAATAGCATAACAATCAGATACCTTTTCCCCCTTTCAGGTAAATTAAAAAAAAAAAAAAAAAAAACCGCGCCCTAATTTTTAGATCTAGCACCTTAATAACCAAACCCAATTATACCCAACAACATTCAACAAAATATGAGTACTCAAATTCACTTCATCTGCTTCCAAATTCAAGAACCCATCTCTAAGAACCAAACTTTTACAAAATCCCCACAAAATCATACCCAAACAAACAAACCCAGATTAAAAGAACACAAAAAAAAAAAAACGAAATAAAAATTCAAAAACTAATTACCTCTCCTGTCCTGCAGTGTCCCAAATCTGAGCCTTGATGGTCTTCCCATCAATGTTCAAGCTCCTCGTCGCGAACTCAACCCCAATCGTAGACTTGGACTCGAGGCTGAACTCGTTCCGAGTGAACCTTGAGAGGAGATTGGACTTGCCGACGCCGGAGTCGCCGATGAGCACCACCTTGAAGAGGTAGTCGTAGTCTTCCTCCGGCCTGTAGGCTGCCATCGATTTTCTCTCTCTTGGGGGTGGTTTGGGGGTGGGGTGGGACGAGAGAGAGAGAGAGAGAGAGAGAGAGGCGTGAGAGAGAGAGAGAGAGAGAGGCAGGCGTGCGTGAGTGTCTCGCTTGCTTGGGTTGGCTTTGCTTTTTAATTTTGGGAAAGAGAAAAACAAAAGGTGGGATTTTTATTTTTGGTCGGTTTACGCGGGGGATTTCCACTACACTTGATTTTTACTTAAAAAATTGTCATTATTATTATTGTTAGGGGATTTTACGTATCGGTTCCATAACCTTTAAAAATTAAAATTTAGTCCCTAACATCTTCATATTTTGTTTTAATCCCTCAAATCTTTTAAGTTACTTCACTTTAGTCACCTGGAGTAATTTTTAGCCTGAATTTTCCGTTATATCCCTGATAGAGAGGAAAATATCAGTTATTTTCCTCCTTTTTCTCTTCCTTCTTTTTTCCACTTCTTGGATTTCCCTCTCCATTGAATATAGGATTAGAGAAAGAAAAGAAATAAAGAAGAGAGAGATTAATTGGGAGGGAAGAGAGAGAAGAGAAAAATGGAGAGAGGAACCCAATAAGAAAAGGAAGAGAGATTAATTGGGAGGGAAGAGAGAGAGAGGAGAAGAATGGAGAGGGAACCCAATAAGAAGAGGAAGAGAGAAGGAAGAGAGAATGGAGGGAAATAACTGTTATTTTCCTCCCTTCCAAGGAAATAATGGAAAATTCGGACTAAAAATTACTCAGGGGACTAAAGTGAAGTAAATTAAAGGATTTAAGACTAAAATTAAAATATAAAAATTTCGGAGATTAAAGTCTAATTTTTAAAGATGTAAGGGATCGATATGTAAAAACCCCTAAATGATAATTTCTTAAGTAAAAATCGAGTGTTTGTGGAAATCACTATGATTATCTTGTTTTAAATGCGTGCGAAATTCCTCTTCAAACTTGATAAGGAATGGGTTTATTTTAATAAAGAACGCAATGGAATTGCTAGATGAGCACACTTTTTTTTTCCCTCAAGTGAGTGACCTCTCTTTTGAAAAGAGAGCTTTTTTTAAGTTAGCACATTCAAAATTCTCCTACTATCATTTTATATTTCTCCCGAACCACGACCATAGCGAGCTCTCCCAAGCTCGGGAGAGATCAACAACGGCAAGCCTCTTTGTATGGACTGTTAACGTCATCGGCGTGAAGGATGAGGAAGAAGATGAGGAGATCCAGTTCTCGATCGAAATTACATTCACCCACAAGCAGTAGCAGTATGCACTGGAGCTCGACAAGAAAGCTTCCAACTTGTAGCGATCGATCCACATTTCAAGCTACAGATCCCTCCCCCTCACATCTCATAGCGTCTGTCTTATCTCCATGCCCACAGTCTAGCATCCAACGCTGCCCTCATTATGCAGCTGAACGCCCACTCCACAACCAAAGAACAGGTACTATGTTTCGTGAATCTATGCCTATTTAGGGTTTGGCAGGTGAAATTAAGTGAAAAAGCTGTGATTTTTAGTAAAAAAATTAATTGAAATGATTTTGGAGAAAAATAAAAAACCAACTTTGCCTTGAGAACTTTAAAAATATATATATTTTTGATATTTTTTTATATAAAATGTGTCAGATTATGAGTATAATTATATACATTTGGCAATTGGAAGGTTAAGAAAAATATTGACTCGTATGCGATGTGTGATGGAAAGATTTTGGAGTTAGCGTGCTTGTACATTTTGAAAGTTACATAGCGAAAAAAAAATAAGGAGTGTTAAAAAAAAGTTAAATGATGATATAGATTCAAAATAGAAAGCAGGCATTTGTAATCTCAATAAAAATGCTATTTGCATGTATGAATGCCACAAATTCTGAGTGTTAACAGTTGCATTGTTAAAGTAGAAAAAGAATTACTACGAGGGAAGATTCCAGGTTGATCTTAACAAAGCTGTTTGGTATTGGTATCAGCATAGTATTGGATATATTTCCCATTGTTATTTGTTGGATGTTTAAGATACCCGTATCCGGATCACATTCGTTTTGGGGTTAGTCACATACCACTCTATCTTGGTAAGAGTTTGAAAATACGTATGGTTGATGTCGAGACTTGTCTTTTATAAAGAAATAAGGAGACGAACTCATATATTACTACTGATTTTGTTTTGGATATTTTAGTAAAATTATTATGTTAATAATAAAAAATATTTAATTACATTTATGTTTTTCCCCATGTCCTTGCCATATCTGAGTCCTCACTTTTTCATAATGGCATATCCCATGTCTGTATTCTATCCGTATCTGAATCCAAATTTGAGTCTGTATCCATACTTCCTAGATTTGAGGAAATATTGTCCAAATTGGAAAGACTAGCAAAACTTCAGGCATGTTGAAGATTGAAAGCAATAGCCTTTGATGGAAGAACTTGAAAAGATAGGGCAGGGACATGGTCTAGAGGCTAATGGAAGGTTTAGAAGTTGGCCTAGAGGCAATTTTGTGTGAAAAGGTTAAGTTTTTATATGAATTGTAAGTATTGTTTAGTATTCGCTAATTTATTATTATGTTAGTAGATTTTTCATTAAGGTTCTAATTGAATGGACTAAGAGTTTAAAATTAATTGCTCTGAATAAGATTAAATAGTTGGACTGCATTTGACTTATGTGAAAAAGTTTTTGTATAAATTGTAAGTATTACCATTTCACTATTATGTTTTTGTTTTTGTTTAGGAATGGACTTCTAGAGCAAGGAGAAAGGGCATTCAAGGAGCGGCATGGGGTGCCCATGCTACTTTTGACTTTCAAGAACCGGTGTTCAATGTAATTAAATTAATTTTTGAAAACTCTACTTTGTATATTTAAATTTTATGTTGTTCAATTATCAAATGAATTTTATTTTTACATTATTGTTGCCCACGCTACGTTTGTTACATATTTTTATGCTCAAACTTGTAATGCATTCATGAATGGTTTTTTTTTTTTTAATTAGTAATACTTGAGTATTGTCATAATTAGTTGCATTGTTAAATTCAGACATAGGTGACATTTTTTTCACTGTCCGGACTGAAAGTCCGGACCAAAAATATATTATCCGGGATGTATACCCTAGACATTTTACACTTTATCTGGTGTGCACACAAGCTGAGGATCTAGTAGGTTCACAAAGCCAAAAATACACTGTCCGGACTTGCAGTTTGGACATAGTGTAATCCGTCCGGACTGTCAACTCAAACAAAATTTCCCTGTCCGACCTTATAGCCCGTCAGACAAACAAGTGTCCAATCTGACAGTATGGACAATGAAAAAACTGTCCGGACTGTCAGCATGGACAATGAGTTTTTTTTTTTATTCATAACTTTTATTAATTCTTACTGTTTTTAGGATTTTTGAGTAAACAAAAGACTAATAAAATCAATTTTCAAATTTAATCTGTGAGATAATTTATTCGAGGGAAAGATTAGAATGAATGGTTGTAGGTTTTAGGGTTCATTTTTTTTCTTTTGGGTTATCTTGGGGTGAACACAGGGTGAGAAAGAAAGTGAAAAGAGAGGTTGATGGCATGGGCATTTAAGTCCAAAATATCGATGGTGAAATTGTAATATTAACAATGTTTTTTAAGTGTGTTCACTAGGAAAAAAGGTGTGCTCCTTTGGAAATTCCCAGAAGGTAAAGAGACTCTTTCAAGTATTTATTGTTTCTGGCCAATCTTTTCTTATAATTTATTATTGACCTACAACTATACAAGTTTGATTATTGGAATTTATCAATGCATGACAAATTAAAAGAGTAAAGTCAAAATCAAAGAAAATATAGAGGGAAGTGATATGAAAAAATATGGATGTTAGGACTTAAATGAAGATATATTGCTCTAAAAAAATGACTGGAAAAGGATCATTCATGTGATCGATCTGTCGTGATTATCTTTTAGTTCATGTAGCTTACCTCCAAATACTAGGAATAAAAGACTTAATTGTTATTGATGTAGAAACAAGAAAAGAAGATTTATTAAGAAATTCAAAAAAAAAAAAAAAAGATACTCGCTCTTGTAAACAAGAGAAACAAAGATCAAATGGATTTTGGTGAATATGATTTAAATCATTATGCTCCTCAAATTTAAAATTTTATAAATAAAAATAAGTTGCCACTTACCACTAATCTTGGAGTGAAGAAAGAGAACTAGCAAACACTTGAGGCACGACCTGAACTCAACTATGCTCTCCCTGTATGCCAAACTTCCACATTCCTGAGAAATTCGAAATTAAGTTAGTTTTGTTATTTATTTTTTTTCAAATTCGACTTGTATTTCTCCTTAGCTATTTATTAGAATTTGCAAAAAAAAAAAAAAAAAGTCTTGCTCTCCCTTACCATTATCATTTAAAACTGAATAAATTACAGTAGGAAAAAGCAAAGATTACAAGAGATTATAAAAGATTTTCTCTTGTTAACAGAAAGAGGAAAGAGCTAATGCCCTCTTATTTGTTTATGTAAGGCTTTTGGGGATAGGGATGGAAGGTACATCTTTTGCTTCCGAAGAAGATATGAGTGCCGAGTTAGCATTTTTTTTTTTTTTTTAACCTCCAAACCAAGCTCTCCGCTTTTGCAAGGATTTAACAGACTTCTTTGTAATTCTTCTCAAGAGATTGATGATGAAGATCTCCCAATAGTCCCTCTTTTTTTCGGCCCTCTTGAAAGCTATTTATAGCCTTAAGGGAGGGCTATGGACTAGCCTTGCGCGAGTACATGCGCGAGGTTATGACTAACCTCACTTCATCTTTGCACATCTTGGAGCTTCTTTAAATTTTTTCCATACACAAAACCTCTTCTAAAGTTTTTAAAATTTCATCATTAAGCGGTATCGAATTTCAAAATGCTTTAGACTTCTTCGGTCCAGGCAGTGCATTCCTCCTTCACAATTTTCATGGTGCATTACTGAATAGTTTGAAGATGTTTAGCTCTCTATCATGGGTATACCGTTGAACCTTTCGGAGAGCTCTATCAGATTGCAAGCAGCTAGCGCACCCAGCCAATAGTAGTTTTGATGCTACTTGGTGAGATAGGCTATATTATGGAGGTAGGAATTTCTACATTAGATGTAGGTGGTGCTTATAATGCTTAATCATCTAAATAACCTGAATTGAATATAAAACTATAAAAGGAACACTCTATCGTACAAGCTTTCTATATATCCAACTCTGATAATTATATTTTTCAAGAGATTATGACACTAACATTAGACAAATTTGATGCATTGCATATGGTAATACGTATTTATAATAACTGATAATAATGACCCAATCAATTCTGCAGTAATCTACATGTACATACTTTTGATTTCTCATTTTCGATTTTTGAGTTATAACTCTAGTATCAACTGACATGCATACTATATTATAATGGCCTTGTGTTTCTAAATAGTCCACATGTATCATAAATAACATGGGGTTCATGAAAAAACTATTTGATGGATGAGAGTCATATCGTATAAGGTTTTAGGTGATTACAATAGGGAGACCAAGAACTTTCACTATAGCGATTTTTGGTGATTCTAGGCCACTATCTGATTTTGAGTTCCAATGTGAGCATCAATTTTTTTATACAAAATCTGTTTTGAATGCCTTAGAATATATCATGGCTCAGCGCATTAATCTGAAGCCAGGTCCTCGTACTTTCTGGCACTTGTATAATAACAAGAATTAACATTATTTTATTAATCAGACTAGTTTAAAATATAATCGGTAGTTTCAACAACATGTCTAGTTTCTGATATCTAATAAAAGAACGTTACTAAAATCTATTACTCCTATGCATTCTAATATCTAACTTAAATATTATGCCAAGCTGGTTCTATATCTGACATAATCCTCGACTAAGGCATGTTGTCTATAATTAATTTACATGTTTATGTATATCTGACTTAAATGAGACTCACTGTTTATTTATATAATTCATGATTCATGTCATTATGATCAACATTGGCATAATATATTCATAATCACATATTCTGAATGCTTATATAATACACATTTCCTTTTCTTTATGTATTACTTGTTGCACTCAATCTCCTGGGTTCATAATCCCAGTTTGGAAGATGTGGATAGAGAGTTTGTCCTGTCCGAAGACCGGTACTTTTTTCGAGTAAGCGGAAGAGCAGTAACCGATCAGACCATTATCTGGAGATCTTCTGTACTTGTCGATTTATATTATTTTTTTTGTCTAGGCACTGTTTCATTTCTTTGCTCATTTGATTTTTCTATCGTACTGTTCAAAATAATGTGTCATGTTATGTAATCAACCCTTATGTAAATAAGAATATATTTTCAGTTCCCGACATATTATTTATGCATCTAAATATGATAGTAATTTCGCTTATTCCAAGGTTTTGTAATTATGAGGTTCTTATTTTAATTTTTTTGACCTAGTACATGCTTATGCACTCCATTTCTTAATGCAGGTGAAAATGAGATGCTATAGAAGTATCATGTTGCCTGTGTCATCCATAGATAAATCTGTCCAGAATTTATAGCAGCAAAAATACAAAAAATGAAAGTATCAAACGTGTGTGCAAATTTGACTATTGCTCTCTAGCCAAACATTCCAATAAACAACCACCATAATAATCCTTATATAATCCCTACAGTCTCTCCCAACTCCCAACCCTTGTCCATTCGGATAAAGATGAGAGTTTTAAGGAGCTTGGGATGCTAACATGTGCTGCTAGAGATGGAGGGTGGCCGCCACCAACCTTGTGTCTGATAGCTGATAAGGCCATAAGCGCATACATGAATCAAGTTATTGCATGACGATCCCATTCCCAATGCTCCGAATATCAGGTTAGATTGAGATGAGCGCAATCAGATAAAGATAGCAGTTTGAGCCCACTCCTTTTGGGATTCCAAGGGTTTATTGTGTTTATTGTGTCCGCATGGATGCGTACTGTATTCGGAGGATTACCTCAATACTAATTATAAGCCCTGCGACTCGGAGATATCTCAAAATGGGCAATCATCAGCTGCAGGACAGGAAGGTGGAAATCCACTCTGTTCGGAATCAGATTGGGCCCCCAAACCAAAACAAGAAAACAGAAAAAAAAAAACTGAGCCCACTTATCAAAACTCCACCAGACGAGCGACATTGACCACCCACAGACCCTCCCACGTCCCCATCATTGAGCTCATCACGTTAAGACATTTCAAGTCATTCTCCCCCTTTTCCAATAATCAGACCTTTGCCTAACTCTCACGCATTCCATCCAACCGACCTGGAAAGAGAAATCACATCTCTCTCTTTCTCTCTCCTCTCCTTCTCTTTATTATCTCTCAACTCTTCATCCAAAAACCAATCCAAGTTGATCAATGGCCATCTGTTACGATGCTAGCACTAGCACTAGCACTAGTGAAGCATCTCCTTCTCCTGTTAGGATCCAGGTTGTGCCCAGGCCAGTCTCGGATGGGCTCCTTGTCAAGTTTCCCGACACGTCCGAATTCGACTTCGAGTACGAGAGAAGCGGCCTCTGGTCGCCGCCGGTCCCCGTTCCCCGTAGCAACGCCTTGTCGCTGCCGGATTTTACGCCGTCCGACGATGATGAATTGCCTTCTGAGAAGAAGCAGCAGCAGACATCAAGGAGGAGGAGGCATAGGGTCTGTTTACATGTACGTAAAATCTAACTATGCTTCTTTCCTCTTTCTCTAGTTAGTAGTTAATAAAAAATGAAGGATTTTTTTGAGATTTTGTTACTTAATTGCAGGTTGTTTGGTGCTCATGACAATGATGAAGTAGACAACACATGAGATGAGAGGCTGTAATCTCCTTTTTTTTTAATTTTTTTTTTTTAAAATAAATCAATCTTTACATTTAGGGAAGGGGGGAATTCTATTGCAGCACACCATTTCCTCAGTGGGCAATCTTCTTGAGATGTAAAAGATTACAAATTTGTCATTTCTTTTTTTATGATCATAATTTTTTATTTCCAAATAATATTAAACCCTTTTATGAACTGATTTTCGAACAGCATGGAAAAGGAAAATGTTTGAATGGATGAGAAAGGTGGGCTCACTGAGCAAAGTGGCGTGCTCTAACAGGTGCTCTAACAGAACTTCCCATGGAAAGGTGTAATTAGTATTGTCACAGTTTGGTGGTGGGTATGTGTAAAGTTATTATGTGCCTTGTGGTTCCCTTACCTGACATATGATAGTTGTCCGGTGTCAAATAATTATTTCTCTGTCTTCAATGTTGATTGCGGTTGTGGTATCTCAATAATTATTGGATTTTTTTTTTTTTTTGTTAATTTTATTTGTGCACAACCACTCTAGGATATCTCATTCATCATGCTTCTTCAGCTTTGTTGTCCCAATATAATACTAAATTAGAAATAATTGGCTTGCTTATTTGAAGGTTATATGGACATCCATAGCATCCTACCAAATACCAGAGGAAGACCTCAGTAATTAATTTGTTTAGCCAGCCACCTGTCCAAATATTAATTTGTATGTACAAGGCCAACAATTTTAACAGAAATTAATGCACAAATTATTTTAAAAAAAGGAAATTTACCTGCGCACTGTTATATGTAGAAACTTTCACAGGAGGGCAGCAGCACTCCATTCCCCAACCAAACGAGGAAGCTCGAAAGATAGACAAATTTCTGGAGAAATTGAGCTCATAAATACTTCTCCCACTATCCCATGCCCGTTCACTCCCCATTTAACCAAAACCCAACAACAAATCCAAACAAGACACCCCCCAATAGGCAATGGCTGATAGCTTAGCTTGATCCATCTGTTAAGATCACTGCTCTGCAGGAACACCAGAACAAACTCCTCCGGGCTCCAGTCCTCCGAGAACCAACCCATTGCCTCCGCTTCCCTCGCGCTAACCAATGGCCAAATCACCGGTCAAGATCTCGCCTTTTCGCCTCACCTCCCTCCTCCGCCTCGAGAAAAACCCTAACGTCGCCCTCGACCTCTTCAAAAACCCTAACCCAGGCTCCCAACCCTCGAAGCCCTTCCGCTACAGCGCCAGATCCTACGACCTCATCATCTGCAAGCTTGGCCGACACAAGCGATTCCAGGAAATGGAGCAGATCCTCGAGCAAATGTTCCACGAGACAAGATTCGTCCCTAAAGAAGTTCTCTTCTGCCACGTCATCTCCTTCTATGGCCGGGCCCACATGCCCGGCCCCGCCGTCAGCACCTTCCACCGGATCCCATCGTTCCGCTGCCACCGATCGATCCGGTCATTCAACTCGCTGCTTAACGCTCTCCTTGAATGTGGGGAGCGCCGGAAGATCACCGAGCTCTGCCGAGATCTCGGCACGCTCGATCTGCAGCCAGATGCCTGTACTTATAATATTTTGATTCGGTCATGTACTTCGCTGGATTGTGCGTTCAACCTGTTCGATGAAATGCGGAGGAGAGGGATGGAGCCAAATGTTGTCACTTTTGGTACACTGACTTCGGCTCTATGCAACCATTCGAAGCTCGATGAGGCGTTTAGACTCAAAGAAGAAATGCTGAGGCTGTATAATTTGAAACCGAATGTTTATATTTATACCTCTTTGATTAAAGCGCTCTGCAAGAATGGTAAGCTTGAAGAGGCACTCAGTTTGAAGGAGGAGATGGTTGGATTGGATTCTGCCGTCTATTCGACTATTATTCGCGCGCTGTTCAAGGCTGAGCGGAAGGGGGAAGTGGTTGGGATCTTGGAGGAGATGAAGGGCAGTGGTGTGAGGCCTGATGTGGTGACTTACAATGCGATGATCGCGGGGTTTTGTGAGGATGGGGATCTTGATGCTGCGTTTGAGGCGATGAATGAGATGGAGAGGAATGGGATTAAGCCTGATGTTGTGAGTTTTAATACGATTATCTCGGGGTTGTGTAGGGAAGGGAGGTGGAGGGATGCAGCCGAGGTGTTTGAGGATATGCCGAGGAGGGAGTGTAGGCCGGATGTGCTGAGCTACAAGATGGTATTTGAGGGGCTGTGTGATGCGAAGGAGTTTAAAGAGGCTAGGTTGGTTTTGGACGAGATGCTGTTTAAAGGGTATGACCCGGGGGAGAGGAGTGTTAAGAAGTTTGTGGATGGGATGTGTGGGGCGGGGGACTGGGGTGTGGTACCGGAGGTTCTATGCCTGTTAGCAAAGAGGAGGAAAGGGGTAATTGATGTGTGGGAACTGGCTATTAATCATGTTTTGAAGGAGAGGGAGATTGGAGAGTTATAATGGATTGCCTTATATTGGTATGAATTTTTTGAAGTTCGGAGATTCTGTGTATTGCATGAGGATGGGTTGCATTATTGAAATTCGAAGGATACCGTCATAATAGGCAAAACTTTATCAAGAGCACAAGAGCACTGGAATTTGGCATTGCATTTGGCTTCTGGGGAATTGCAAGTCATGAACTGTGGGTTATTGAAATCTAAACCTTGGCAAGATTGGTTAGTGAAACAAAGCTAGTAAAATTGATGAAAATCCCTGGTGGATGGGAGCATCTGCAGAACTTTTGAATCAGTACGGCAACCATCCCACTTCCAATCCTGCTTCTGTATTGTTACAATTGTATATAAGCCCGGTTTTTACCGGAGTTGCAATTTTGGTAGGGAGATATTTATGTGATCATGCTGGGGAATGTAGGCACATAATAGGACAATGCGAACTGATTAGGGATCTGAGCACTCTATTCTCCAGGACACATTGCTGCAGGATGGATATAGAGTTCAGACGACAATGATGGTATGGTTTTACCTAGTTTGGTTTATTTTACATCTGTTTACAATTATGCACCTGTTTCATTCAGCATTGAGACAACTGTTGAGTCCATGGAGGCCACTTCTCGAATCTCCTGCTAGAGTGTTAAAGAGTGTTCATGCTAGACAAGTAAGAACACTGGATCCTAAACCCTTTTTTTTTTTTTTTATTTTTTTATTTTTTTTTGGAGGGGGGGGTGGGGTGGGGTGTGTGTGTTGATGTTAACACTCCCACCTCGTTCTAAAAGAATAGTTCCGCATAAGATATGAGATAAAAGGTAGTGTACCTTATAAATGATTCTGAACTCCAAAAGTAATCCTAACTAATGAGGGAGAAATTTGTTATTAAAATCAATAAAAACTAATAAGCTTCTCCCTGGGGACATTAAAATCATCCTCTCTTCGAAAGGGGAGTGAAGAAACAACTATATGACATTTAAGTGGAATGAAGAAACATCTATTTTAGGATCATCAACATGCTTTGAATGTGTATATATTGAGAAGCTTTTGTTTGTGAACGTTAAAAATTGTATTTGAGCATAAATGTAGGAATTAAATATTACATGAAACAATGCCACATAGGGATGTGGTGGGGATCATCTCTAGCAAAAGTTAGTGTTACATAGGAAAAGTGTCACTCCACACAGGATATAGTGGAGGTCACCTATTAAATATGAAAGAACGAGAGCCACCTCTTAAATCTATAGTCATCTTAGAATCTATTAGAGACAGAGATGTAGTGGAGGCCGCCTCTTGAATCTTTGGAATCACCTCTAGAATCGATAAAGCCCACTTGGAAAGCTTTTGCTCGGGACATTACAAAACATCCTCTCTTCGGAAGGTGAATGAAGAAACATTTATGTTATATTTAAGGGGATTGAAGAAACATCTATGTTATATCTCGATCAATATGGTTTTAACATGTACATATCATACTATGAGCTTGTGTATCAAAATGTTGCGAATGGTCTCAGGGCCTAACACTTGTCAGAATGCCACACAAGGATGTAGTGGGGGCTACTCCTTAAATCTATAGGGATGCTCTGGAAATAATACAAATTGTATCAAAGCCTAATGTTAGTTGGAATGCCATATGGATGTAGTGGGGGCCTCTCTTTGAATCTTTAGGAAGCTCTTGCCTAGAGACAATACAGAGCCTAGCACCAGTTGAAAATATAGAAACTAAGTGTTAAATAAAACAAAGTGTCACACCACATAGGGCTGTAGTGGAGACTACCTATAGTATAACTAAGTGTTACATGGAAACACTGTTAATCCATATAGGGATGTAGTGGGTGCCACCTCTTGAATCTTTACGAGTTATCTCTAGATTCTACGAAGACCAATTCTAGAATCCTACATCTTTTGGTAAACTGTTAGAGTGTACGTGTTAGACTAATGAGAACACTAGTCTAAACGCGGGACTGGGAGGGGGGATACTCCATTCTAAAAAATAGTCCCACATTAAAGATGAGATTAAAAGAAGTGGAGCCACGTCTTGAGTCAATTGGGAAGCTCCTGTGTAGAGACTTTACAAATGATATGAGAGCCTAATTCCAATTGAAAATGTAGGAATTAAGTTTTACATTAGTGTCATACCATAGAGGGATGTGGTAGGGTCACCTCTAGCAGAACTAAGAGTTAAAAGATGTAATGGTGGTGATCTCTTAAATATGCAGAAGCCATCTCAAGAACCCATGGTTTACATAGGGATATAGTGGGCGCTATGTCTTAAATCTTGGAGAGTCATCTCTAGAGTTTGTGAAGGCCATAACTTGAATCCCATAACTCCTGGTAAAGAATTGGAGGAAATAGTATTGGAGCATATGCATTAGGCTAGTAAGGATGCTAGATTCTAAGTAGAGTTCTAAAAAAGTTGTTCCACATTCGTGATGAGATAAAAAGTAATGTATTTTATTGTGATTCTATGAATGAAAAAAGTATAAGTAGCTAGTAAGGGAGAATCTTGTGATTAAAATTAATAAAAACTATTAGTTAAGCCTGGTCGGGTAGGAATAGTTTTAGGATTGTTAACCTTTTGGGAAATTTTTGTCTGAGGATATTGCAGAACATCATCTTTTTGGAAAAGGAAAGAAGAAACAAATAGACACATGCATGCATGCATGCACGCATATATATATATATATATATATATATATATATATATATATATATATATATATATATATATATATATATGTATATATATATATATATATATATATATATATATATGTAGACACACACACCAACATACGCACGCATGCGCACACATATGTATGTGTATATATGTACACACATGTATATATATGTGTGTGTATATATGTACACACACACATGTATTTATATGTGTGTGTATATATGTACACACACACATATGAAGGGGAATGAAGAAACATCCAAGTTATATTGATCAATATAGTTTAACGTGTGCTTATCATACTTTAATGAGACTTCTGCTATCTATTGAGATTTTATTAATAAAACATGGGGGACTACATACCTATCTTCTTTCTTTAGTGAGAAATAGAAGAAAATAGGTAATTTATTTACCTGGTTTCTTTTGTCTCAATTTCAGAAGGAAATTGCTGGTATAGGGAGGAAAAAAAAAAAAAAAAAACCAATTTTTCTATATACAAAGAACTTGGAGTAATTGATTCTATGGATCCTTAGCTCACAACATTATGTTGAATCTCTTGGTAGATTTACTACATACTCACTGCTATTTTATTTTTCAAAGAAATTTAAATCCTTCACATTTTTCGAGGAACTTGCAAATATAATTATTGTTTGCATTGCCATCATCAAATAGAATAATGCTTTATGATTGATGCGGTTGTCCTATAAGCGACGAGAGGAACATGCTTTTCACAAAGGATTTTTTGATAAATACTCCCGAAATCTTTAATATTTAGATATCTATCTTCAAATCTTCATATTTGGATACATAGCTTTCAAATTTTTGAAGTTAAGCAAAAATACTCCCATATTTAATGGGAGTTGGATCTTGAGAACTAGCATACTAGGGCATAACTAGCATTTTTTGTATCCAGAACTGAGTTTCAATTATAATTAAATTTACATACATCCTCTAATTCTCTAATTAATTCACAGATTGATCTCATATAAAAATTATGCAGCTCTTCCCTTCAACAACCTCTCTAAACTCCAGCACCCCACTTCAATATGCAGATACATCATCAAGATAAGCTTTCTATATGTCACAGTATCTTTGCGAGATTAACTGAATCATTACCTTTGAGGTTAAGCACACAACTTTATTTGTTGCCAAGTCCCATTTTCAAACCGATCCACTGGAAGTAGACCCTCAAAGTCCCTTGTTACCTAGTAGCCAAGCAGCAACTAGGCCTGCTGTTTTCTCCATCAACTTAACTGTGACTTAGGCCATTATTTTTGAAAGTCAGATCATTTCTCTACCCAGGTCCAGCAGAATTGATTTGACTGCGTTCCTGGAACCTAAAGTTTCAGATATATCCAATTTATGAAAATTCTACCCTCATATGTGGTCAGTTCGGAAACACTAATGTTAATCCCCATTGGATTTGGAAGCCCACTTATGGAAAATGTGAAGGCTTTCATACACGTACAATGTGAAGGCTTTCATACGCTTACGGAAAGAGCAATGCTTTAGAAAGACATAAAATAAGGTGATGCTTGGAAATTTGACTTGATGTCAGCATGACTCCAACACCTACCCTGAAGGAAAATAGAATCCTTCACTATTGATTTATAAAATTCTAATAATATAATATTTTCTGGTTATTGAGTATTTCAGAATCAATAAACATATTCCTCTCAATTCTGAAATATTATCATACAACCTAACCTTACTTTCTTTTTACACACAGTATTTCTTTTGATCAATAAACATATTTCTTTTGATCACCATCACCCTTTCGGTGCGTCAAATCTCCCTTTCTTGATTTTGAGCTCTGCACTGAGATCTTTCTACTTGATGTTCTCCTTCTTTTTATTTCCTCCCTCGTCAGGATGCTTTTAATCTACATATCCCCTCCATATTAAAAATTATTGTGGGTTATACTTATAGCCCTTAAATTTGGTATCTCAATTCCTAAAACATAGAGAAATACTAATACAAGCCATGCTACACATTGCTCATACATTTTTTTTGAGGTTGAAACGGTAAGCAAACTACCATCGCGTTCTATTAATGAGAAATAACAGAACAACCGTTTTACATCAAATCAACAATAAAAAACTAAAGCAAGCCAAGGAACCTACGAGTTCCAATAGTTTGGCCATACAACATCATACATGCATAAAAGATAAAGTGCAAAATATAGAAATAAAAGACTCCCACTCAGAGTGGAGTATAAGACCAAAATGCCTGACTCATCAGGTGCCGTCAGCCGTGTCCTGTGGGGGTCTCTCCAGGGATTCATCCTGCATTTCCTCATCTGTGTCTTGCTCTTCCGAGAGGCACAACCATTTTTTTTCTAATAAAAGACCTGTCCATGAGAATATATTAAGGTGCGTGAGATAGAAACAAATATCGGTTGGATGAGTAATCTGTCTAAAAATTCTATTATTTCTCTCTCCACACATTCCAACATATGGCTGCTGTCATTATGCGACGTATCTGGGCACCGTGGTTTGTGGACCTACCAAAACCTTCTCTACTCCAAATATCAGATGTTTGGGCCATTTGAATTGTTATGTGCAAGTATGCAACGCACTTTACCCAAATTCTTGCAGTATAGGCGTATGTTAGGAAGATATGTGAACTAAACTCCCATTCCGACTGGCAGAGAGCACAAACACCTGGCCCTTTCTACCCCATCCTTTGTAGATGATTCCAAATTAGAATTGCTCTCTTTGCAATCAACCACAGAACACATTGCTCATACATTAAGAGCAGGTTAATTATGTGAATTAAAACTCCTCATACATTATAATGCAATCCCTCATTGAGAAATTCCAATCTAACGCAAATTGAAAATCCTCGTCTATTGGAACTTATTTATATCCTTAATAAGGTTCCTAATCAAACTTGGAATCATTGCACTTTCCTGAATAAGTGTTAATTATCCCTCGAGCATTTTCTTACTATCGATAATCTCCTGACACTTTGGTACTCCAAACATTATATGATTAGGGACTGTAACTCTCCTGGTTTTTTTCATTCTTTTTATTACCGTACTAGACGGCCCGAGGAAAGTTCCAAATATGAGGCAATCCAAAATCGTCTCATGGAGGGAAGATTTCAGCATGTCTAGATGTCGAGAGAAGATTATATGCCCAATGTTTATCATAGTTTAAACCTCAGTATTTACACCAAAGCAACATTTGTGGAGAAATATAAGAGCTGAAATAATGAGAAGCTTGCTTCTCAAGTATTGAAAAGCCTTCACAGCAGCTAAAGACTAACACCATAGTAAAAGAAACAATCTAAATGACAAGGGTAAAAAAAGAGAGATGTTATTGATTTACATTTCGTTCACCAGCTTAAAATATATGGAGCTTATGAGGGCTTCCATATGTAGGGAGCTATGGATATGAAGCCGATTTCCTTTAGTGATAGCTGTTTTTTACGGAGTTAAACTCAGGCAAAGAAGATGTTGGCACTTGTGAGACTAAACAAGAATTGATCTAGATGTATTTAGGTTTGAATCTAGTGATTTCTCCTCAAAAAGCAGTTTAAAATGAGTGCTTGCGATCTCATTTTCTAAGAGATGATAGACACAAGTACATATATGAAAATTGAACACATGAAACAACATCAAGAATTAATACAAAACTCTCATCTAGGTCCTGACAAAAGCCATGTTGATCGGGGACCTGAAGAAGGAGCAAAATTCTCACCATTCGCTCGGTCCTGCAGAGTCGAAGTAGTAAAATCATACTCTATATTAGTCTCAACATTTATTGAACCCTCTAAAACCTTCACAACTGTTGACATTTTTGGCCTTTTGGTACTGTCAGTTTGCAAACACCACATTGCTAGTCTCATCATCTCAATGATTTCGTTCTCATGCAGTTGCATATCTTTACTTTTATCTGCAATATCCATCAGTCGATTTTCTTTAACCTTGTTTTGTAACAGACTAACCAAGTGGACGCATTCTTCTGGCAGGGAATAATCCAAATTCTTCCTTCCGCACATAATCTCCATGATCACGACGCCAAAGCTGAAAACATCCGCCTTCTCTGTAATCTTTGATGTCAACCATTCAGGAGCCAAATAGCCCCGCGTTCCTCTGACTGTAGTCAGTACATGGCTCTGTTCCCGATCAATCAGCTTAGACAACCCAAAATCTGCAACTTTTGCTCGGAATTCTTCATCTAGAAGAATATTATGTGGCTTAATGTCTAGATGAGCAATCCGTTGCCTGCATTCTTCATGGAGGTATGATAACCCCTTGGCTATGTCGGTTATAATTTGGAATCTCGGCTTCCAATCAAGAGCAAGATCTTGATTTCTGTGGAAGATCCACCTATCCAGCGATCCGTTGCACATGTACTCGTAAACCAAGAGTCTGCACGACTTCTCGGAACAAAACCCTATCAACTGTACCAGATTGATATGATGAATGTTGCCAATAGTGTTGACCTCGGCCAAAAACTCCTTTTTCCCCTGACCAGTATGATCTAACCGCTTCACTGCAATTCTCATTCCATCGCTCAATTTCCCTTCGAAGACAGACCCAAAACCTCCTTCTCCCAGTTTGAAGCAGAAGTCTTTAGTTGCAACTTTCATCTCTTCAAATGAAAATCTGGTTGGTACTCCTGCTAGATTCTCAAGTTCGTCTTCCTCATCAAACTCATCGATGTTTCTTCGCCTTACGAGTACAATGATGAAGCCAACTGCAAATGGAACGGTTACTCCAACTACAACTCCAACAGTAATTGTTTTCTTAGACAAAAATTTTAACCTGTTAGAACGAGAAGGAGCAGAAGGAAGAGAATTTGGAACTCCTACAGGATCTTGGACTTTGATATGTGCTGTTGAATAGTAACCACTTTCATTCTGATTGTTGTTCTTCATGGAAAATATCTTTGATGGAAGATAACACTCACCTTCAGATATGTTTGAGTAATATTTGAAGAATGCAGCTTTACATGAACAGTTTCTGAGACAAGCTTTCTTGCAGCTCTCTTCATCTGTGCTAATGGAAGTGGCTTCAATTTGATAACTGAAGTAGGCCACATCGTCAAAACGTAATAGACGATGGTGTTTGATGGATTGACACGAGAGAGAAGTTGCCAAAGAACAGCCAAGGTTCAGTTGTCTCTCATTAACTGGTTTGAAATAGGCAGGACTCAGGCAACTGCATTGCCCCCTGGAGCAGAAACCGTACTCTCCACAAACTGTTGGATAGTCACAGTCACCATTCAGCCGTACAGCCAAGACATCGTCCACTTGCTTCCACCCGTATGCTCCAGAATCCATTATGCCCCAGTCATACAGCCTCAAGTGCCCGTCGGATTCAAATCTCATATACTGCGTTGTTGATACATGTGGAAGCAAGATTGTAAAAGTTGGTTGACCTTGCACAAACGAAGTGAATATGCTGAGTTTTCCATTGCTAAAGGTTATGTACGAAGATTTGTTTTGCGGTTTAGGATCATAAACTACATAACTGTAGTAAATTTGACGAGGGTTATCATCTACATAAGCTTCCAATCCACCAGAGGTAGTGGCAAGATACAACTGACCTTCAGTCGAGTTTGCTACTGAGCCATTGGCAACAAGTCTCTGCCCTTCTCTCAGTGTCTGTCCCAAAACCAGTGAGTCGGTTGGGTGGTCAAATGAGTCCCAGACGGTTGCATTTCCCTCATCAAAAAGTATCAAGCTTCCATTTTCAGTCAGGCTCATGCCTGCAACAGACTTGCCAGCAGTGTCCGTAGACCAGACAGTTCGTCCGTTGGCGTCCTCGAGGACTAAGTTACCGTCGCTAGAGAAGTGGAGGGTGGCATTTTCTTCGACCAGGTGGCCCCGGTTGGCAGACCAGATTACTTGAGGCATTGCACTCATGGGATCAGTAAACACCAAGTCATTGTCATTATAGAAAATGGCAACAGCGAAGAGGTAGGTATGGCACGCAGGGGCAGCAATGCAGAAGAAGCCACAGATAAAAGAAGGGCCGGAACTTCCTCGCAGGAGAATGGGCCGGATCATGGTGCCATCAGAGTAGATGATGGCCTTGCGAATGCTGATGTTATTGCTCCACACAGTTGAGAGCTTTGCAGTTGGGTAGCCGAAAGGCCCTGCATTGACTAGGAGGGGAGAGACTATAACTAACAGGGGGAGGAGGAGAAAATAATAGTACTGTGGTAGCCTCATCCTCATTTCTGTCTGGGATTTTTCCTACAGCTCCTTCACCTCTTATAACAACAGAGCAACAAACTGCTTGGACCTGACAAAGTCCTGTATTTTTAAAAGTCGGGTCATGTTTCCTGTTTTGGCGCCTGCTCTGCACTCCATCAAGAATCAACTGTAGGTTCCTGGAACTTCAGTTTCGGATACTCCTGAATGTCTGAACTTTGCCACTTTTTCGTTCTGATTTAGAATTGAACACTGTTAAAATATAAAATTATTTCACTCAACTCTTACTATAACTTCGGAGTTTTGATACAATGGAAGGGTGTTTCAACATGGTATCAGAGCAATATAAAATTATTTCCCTCAACTCTCGCTACAACTTCGGAGTTGTGCGGTGAAGGGTTTTCAACAACAAACACTAATGTTGATTCTCATTGGCTTTCATATGCTTTTAGAAAGAGCTAAGCTTTTGAAAGAGAACAGAGCATAAAGCAAGAGACTTTGATTTTATGGACACTGATTTCTTGCTACTGTATGGGGAGTGCATGCAGCGGGGTTGGTAGGGAAATCTCTAACGACGGCCACTGCTATTGTTTTAGGGAGATAGTTCGGAAAGAAACAGCGATACGCATTGAGATTAAAAAAAAAGAGAGAGAGAGAGAGAAAAACTTAGGTAATATCTGCTAACATCAGCCCTTGATGGCGTCTTACTCTCGAGATATCAAGGAAGGACTTAAGAGAGCAGACGATCGATCTAGGGTGACGTTCGACCGCTGATGTGTACAGGTCAGTGCATTTGGAAATTTGGCAATATTGATTTCTACTTCTATTTTGTTGCACTTACCGTGTTTTTAGACTCTTACGGCTCATTATGATTTATTAATTACAAAAAGATTAATCAAACCCTTTCTTTTGTTTAGAAAAAGGAAGAGAAGAACAAAAAATTTCTACTTAATTCACCACAAGAACCATGCATGAAGTGGAAACCAATAAACTACTACATATCTATTTGGTCTTGTTCAAAAAGCATCGATGAAGTAGAAAACTGAGAACTATCTATTTTCAGAAGCGTTTCACCACTTAATTTATAGGAGGATGAGAACTATAATACATCATAATTGTTTTCATGAGCTACCCACGTTTGTTAAATCTATGTTCATCTTTTGGTTTTCTACTCGATATCTAAATCTATAAAAATGATAAATTCTTCATTTTCTTGCTAAAAAATATAACTTAACAGTAGCTAGAACGATCATTCTATAACCGTTTTAGATACCTTTTCTGGTTCGGCAAAATGTTTATTTGATAGCTGCCCTAATGTTATTTTACATCCTACATCATGTTGCATATCTTTTTATGTGAACTATGTTCAACAAAATATTCCACCTCTTTTAAGAGATTGATCAAGGGAGAGTGCCCAATGCGCACTTGCATATTAGGCTAAATTGAAGGAGCAAATGAAAAATGCTATTGGTTAAGAGAAAACAAATAAGTGTCTACTCGTGATATTAATCTTAAAACCAAATAAATAGGTGCAAGACAACTTTTGTAAAAAGTGTGAATAAGCCATAACCTCGAAGCCGAAAGATAATTTCATTCTCACAAACTTGAGTATATATTTGAATTTAAGAGAAAGAAAGAGACCGCCACTTTGCCTCTTTGTTGGACTACCGGTGCAAATATATGTTGGGAGGATCGAGTCTTCCGATAAGACCTTGAAATATTATTAGATCACAAAATCAAGATTATCGAGATAAAAAATAAAATAAAATACAAGAATTAAAATGGTTTGACTGACCAAGTTCAACATATATCCATAAAACAACAAAATAAATATTCACTATGAGAAAAAATGTTACAAGTAACCAAAGCCTTTTCTCTTCATCAATAGTTCACATATTTTATAATTGATTTGGAATACAAACTAAATTATGATATTATTATTGCGATAAGAACATTATGTGTGTGTGATAAGATATTGTTAGTGGTATATGTGTGTGTGATATATATATATATATAGAGAGAGAGAGAGAGAGAAAGAGAGAGATATTGTTAGTGGGCCCAAGTCCAAATGAACTTGGACTCATTTCGATACCTTATATTCGACGGATGTGAAGTATAAATTCAATAACCTTGAAGAAACTCTACTGTTCTCATCATCCACTTCGCACACATCGACGCGCATGCACTATGTTCCACATACCAGGAACAACTCGTACAATTATTACCATCTCATGTACTCGAGTATTCATGATCACTAAACAATGCTATCTTCTGAACTCGCATGATCACTAAACCGTACTCCTTTAAGTATTCACAATTACTACACCATATTTTTCACTAAGCGTTCATAATTGCTACACTATACTCAAATGGTAAACATATAACGTACTTGAGAATTAGAGCGCTCGTAATCGCTATACTATGCTCCATGTCCCGATCTTTGAAATTTCCATGGGTAGTTGGGGAAGCAGATTGTTGACTTGAAAGGCCAGTTTCTAAGGCAGGTACGGGTCTAAAGTTTATGTTCTCAATTTTCTAGCTTGCTAGGTGTATCACGTGATTAAACAAAAAAGAATTTGTAATGCTAATATAACTCACGCTGAAGTGCACTGCTCATGCTTAATATATGATGCATTAGAGTCTACGAACAACAGCGATATGTTATTTATTTCATTTTGAATACGCGGTGATAGGTTGTTGATTCTGTGTTCTGATCAAGGAGATCTTCAATTTGCGGAAGATGTAGAAAGTCCCGTATCTCTGGCACTCTATGAGCCTACAAGGAAGCAAGCAAGGGGGAGAGAGGTCCTGGATGCTTAGAAGAGAGAATTAAGGTTTTTTTTTTTTTTTTTTTTTTTTTTTTTTTTTTTTTTTTTTTTTAAATGAGTAGAACGGTGGGTATTATCTCTCCTGTTTCATTAGTAAGCTTATAATGAAACAAGCATAAGATAAATTAATGCATACTTGTGTTTCTCTAACGGACACTACTATCAATTTAAAGAAGTGAGATGTAGAAGCTTCCTCCTTGCTAGTTTCTTCAATGTGATTAATTATCCGCCCTGTCTGTCACTGTTGTGTGTTGCGCTATAGAATGTCCTCATCCTCTGCTGTCTCCCAAAGCTCTAGGCGCCTCCGTGCCCGTCGGCTACTGGCAAATGCTGGTGCATGATTTTAATGTATTTGCTCCTGCCAGATGACATACTGGCTGTCTTGATGTCCAGAGTTGCAGTATGGTAAACATGGACTACTTACGCTATCCAACTTTGATCCCGAACATGATGCAAACTAGTCGTTCCAGCAAAGTAATCATTTAGTATCGAGCAACCCCTTCATAAGCCCAATAAGTTTCCTGTACCCCCACGAAGCTCTGTCGCAGCCTAGACCATCATGCTAGCTTGCAATTTCTAGCCCTCCCATGGGTTTGGGCTCCATCCCTACCATAGTGTCTCGCAAATCAACATTCACCGATTGGCCTCCTATTGTGCTGCGGCCCGCATCTGTGTGGTTTAGTTACTGGCAGTTCGATTGCCTCACTTTCCCTCCCATCACCTAATCTTCTGATCATGTCGGTCCTGCAGATTCTAGCCTTTGAATCATATTTAGGACCAGTGACTTTATTATTGTAGGCAAAGAGGGTAAGTTTTAAATCAGCTAAAGATTTAAGTGCTCAGTGTTCTTCTTAGAGCGTATCGTGAAATAAATAAATTTTCCGTTCTCATGAACTGTGGTAGTGTTATTCCTATATCTTGTAAAGTTTCAATTTATCTTGGAAATAGAATTGGATGATTCTTGTTGTGATTTCTTTCCCCTAAAAGGAAAAAGGGGGGGAAAGGTGGGGACTGAAGGGACCATAAATTCTTATCTGAACAAGTGAATTTACTAAGAACTTGATTAGTTAGCATTAGGGCTGATTTCGAGTCTTTTAAAGGAGGATTGGTATTCTTTTTTCTGTTTGACAGTACAAAAAGCTATGGATTCTAGAGGTCTAAATGAGTACATATTAATTGATAGGAATGAATAGAGAAGGATTATCAATGTATCTGATAAAGGACTTCGTTTGTCGTTGTTATTGTTGTTGTAAAGGAGAATTGTGTTGGTAGTGAAAATTTCTAAGTAAAATAGGATTTTCCACAACAGAACGCGGAACTAACTCTATAGCTCTGCGTATTGGCTATTTTAGCCTCGCGTTTGAGCAAAACGCGGAGCTATTCAATAACTCCGTGTTCTGGTTCCTTATCTTCGCGTTTTGGTGAGATTAACTCCGCGTGAGCAGATAAACCAGAATCTTAAATTAATTGAGATTAAGATTTGGGCTTATCCAAATACCCAAATTAAGTCCGGTCAGAACTCTAAATCAAGAGATTTAAAATCAAAACTAAAATATTTGATTGGAATCCTTGATGAACATAAATTCTATTTAGATAGAAACTCTCATATCATTCTAAGGCTATAAATACCCTCTTGAAAAAGCCCTAGAGGATCTTTTGGAAGTTTTTGTGAAGTTCAAGTTACGTGTGAGAGCCTTGAACGAATCAAGACCAGAGAAGATCATCCAAAGTCGGCCGGCATCTTCTTCATCAAGAGCAAGAAGACCATCGACGTCAGATTGTCCAAACGAACTACTAGTTAGATCCCATCGCCACACAGATCCCACGATTCATTGTAAAAGAGAGCGATAGATTATAAATCCTCTCGTTTATTCTTTTCTTTTGTTCTCTTTCATTGTAATCTAAGTTGTATTCAATGGAAGGAAAGCAAATTTCTGCTGCGAACAAACTGGCGACCACAGTGGGAGAAATCTCTTTCACCAAAGAAGAGATCGTGGCGCAATCTGACGTCGAGAGGATCGGATCCGACGTGGATATGCTAGTCATTGAAATCGACCAGCAGAAGTACGAGGAGTATCTCTCCTCTGAGTCAGGTAACCTGACAAAAACGCGGCGCTATCATCGCGTGCGCTCCAATACCCGTGAAACGGGTAATCAGAGATCCATCGTTAATCGGGGACACTTGGAGACCGCGGCTATAGAGCCGTCGTTTAGGCAGGAAACCCTACCTCAAGATGGTCTCTCTACTGCCGAAGAAGGCTAGGAAACTGGATTAACTAGAACCCAACTCCGGAACAAAAATTGGAGGGCTAGGTAAAAAGCACTTAGAGCCTGCGTTAAACGCGAGGCTATTCTGGAAACAGAACACGAGGCTACAGCACCTCGCGAATTGGCTTGCTTTAATCGCAAGACCAGTCAGTATCGCGTTAAACGCAAAACTGCAACTTGCGTAAATCTCAAGGACAAGCCAGCGTGTGATTCTCCACGCGAGACTATTCTATCTGGACTTAAAACCAGAGAAGCTTGCGTTAATCGCGAGGATAAAATCTCTTTAGAGCCAACGTGTGATTCTCCACGCGAGGCTAATACTGAGCTTAGCGATAAATGCGAAGCCAGTAATACTTGCGAGATTCCTCAACTTCGTGTAAATCACGAAGTTGAGTGGCAAATTTGCATTAATCGCAAAAATCGCGTTAAACGCGAAGTTATGACTTGCAATCGCAAGAATAAGCCAGTGTGCAAGAATTTTCTTCCACGTGGGGCTAAGATTCCAGAAGATAAACTTCTGCAAAGACGTCAAGCTAGCGTAAAATGTGAGGCTAGCGTATCCAAATGCGAGGCTAGCGTATCCAAACGCGAGGCTAGCGTATTCAAATGCGAGGCTATTTCTCAGCCCCGCGTATCAAAACGCAAAGCTACTTCTCAGCTCCGTGTATCAAAACGCGAAGCTACTGCTCAGCTCCGCGTAAATCAACCAGAATACAAAATTGGGGTTGATCACCACACCAGTGGATCAAAACTGGGCTCCAGTGATCTCAAGAAGCTTCAGCAGGTTCCTGGACCCTCTCAACAGGTGGATGGGCCCCACCACCCCATATCTAAAACCATTGATCTCAGGGAGTATCTAACTAAGAAAAGGAGTATAAATCAAGTTCAGTCGGATCTTATTTGTCATTGCGAGCAGCTTATGACGACAATATCTGCTGTGATGAACAATTGTTGCTGCAGTAAGAACAGGGTATCGGTGTTCGACCGGTTAACTGAGTCGGACAAAAACCCTGCTAAGAAGACAAAAGCTACTCCCCGAGAAGAATGAAGAATTGTAACTTCTAATATGGTTGGTAAGGGTAAGAAAATCATAGAAAGAAGTGATAACTCAGAATCAAGTGATGAAGAACTTCATCACTTTACCCAACTTAAATCAGGCGCTATCCGGCCCGAAACTATAAGAAATTCGTGAAAGGTTCTTATGACGACGATAGCGATAATTCGGCCATAGTCTCTCCTCGTTCTTCGGCATCGTCTAAATTGCAGAAGTCAGCATCACATATGATGGACAAATATGATGACATTGACCAAAGATTTGAGGCCCAAGAACAAATGATCCGAGAAAAGACAATCGATGATCTTAAAATGATGCTCTCAAAAGTGGTCGAAAATACTCAAAAAATTATCGAGGATAATGCCAAAAAAGGAAAAGAAACTCCGGTCAATAAAACGAACGAGGAAGATAGAGATGAAAAGGCTCACTCGACGCATGAGGACGAGAATAAGTATTCTTTTCATGACCCTCATAAAGAGAAAATCGAGAAGTTACAAAGTCAACTTGAAACACTAATGCACAAGGAGTTGAAAAAAATCAGGGGTCTTAAGACCATACCCACCTGAATGGGATTTGGCACCATACCCTGAGAAATATAAACCGCTCAAATTGGAGCCATATGATGGGAAATGATCTCCCAGTCAACATATTTACTACTTCTTGTCCCAAGCAGGGCATTTGATGGGCAATGACCCAGTAATGACCAAGGTATTCGCAAGTACCTTGCGAGAGCCTGGTTTATGCAGTTGCCCCCAGGTACTATTAATACCTAGTTTGATGTTGAGGAGCAATTTCTCGCACGTTTCTTTGAGAATGAAACCGAGATTTCGGTTCATTCCCTCCTTGTAACTAAACAAGGAGAAGAAGAAACAGTAAAAGATTTCATAGAAAGGTTCCGGGAGAAGTCCGTGCATTGCAAACACGGAATGGTCCAGGAAACTCTGGTAGAGACATGTCGACATAATCTCAAGACCAATGTGCTTTTAGAAATGGGGGCCGTAGAGTCTAAGATATGAAGGGATTTGCTCAAACAAGGAGAGCAAGGCGAGGACTTGATCCACCGAGTTGAAGAGTCTCGTGGATCAAGAAATACTGGAAGTAATAGGCCGTATACGCAAAATAATAATAAGAATAAAGGGAAAGCGACAATAGCGTCAGAGGTTGCTCCACAGAAGATAAATCCTCCAAGCCCAAAGCCCCAAAATCAAAAGGGCGCGAGACAAAATAGGCCCCAGCAAGAGAGGACCTATACCTTTAAGGCGGAACAGACGCCTACACTCTTCCACCTACTTCTTAGGAAGGGAATGTTGAAACTTCCGGAGAATAGGAAACCAGAGGACGCTGGTAAAACCAACGACCCCAAATATTGTCTCTACCATAGGAATGTCGGACACCTTACCAGGGATTGTTACCCTCTAAAGAACATGATCCAAGTATTGATAGAAGCTGGAGTCCTGACATTAAAAGAGGAGCAAAACAAGGTCATTGCCAATATGGCAACCCTAGTGGTTGGAGCCCATGAGTTCCCCTCGGGGTAACCCCAATACCAAAGGGAAGCTGGTTACAAAAAACCATGACCCACATAAAAAGGCACAAGAAGGACTTATCCCCATAACAACTCAAAGAGGGAAAGTCATGTGGGTCCACCCTGATTTACTACAGGATGAACAGTGGACTACCGCAGGGGATCAAAGGAAAAAGCGAACTATTAATATTATTTCCGCAAAGATAAAGGAAGAATACATAGTCTCGGGAGCCTTCACAGATTCTGAAGAAGAAGCTGAGACGATGGCCACTCATCAAGATGGGGTGGGCCCTTCCGGCACTCGGTCTGGTAAAACATATCTCAAGGACTACACCAGAGTAGACCCGAAAAATATATACGGGGAACTCGCGAAGCCTGTAAAACAAAAAGGATTTTGTTTTCAGAAAAATCCTGCTAGAGATGAAGAGGACAAGGAAACTGCATTCAAATTTGATATAATAGCTCAGCTGGCGAATATTCCAGTACGAGTCACGCTTTATGAGTTGTTGTGATTATCGAAATCAACTCGCGAAGCGTTAAGAGAGGCCTTGGCAGATTCTGAGTCATTCTTAGCTCAAATTATCGAGCCGGCTGATGAAAAACATGACTCCTGCCCCCGCTGTCATCAAGTGAGGAGGCAGGTCCCATGAATTACCTTCTCTCCAGAGGATATGCAGGTAAGGAATATAAAGCATAATAGACCTTTATATTTCACTGGATATGTCGGATCCACAAAGGTGGACCGTATTCAAATCGATCCGGGGTCTGCATTAAGCGTTATCCCATGCAGCTATCCCCATCGTCTAACACCAACCAATACTACAATATATGGGTTTAACGCTAATGACAGCTGTCCTCTTGGTAAATCCGACTTCGGTGTCAAATTGGAGATTTGAGGATAGAACTTACATGCTATGTTATAGACGCAGATACGTCTTATAACATCTTACTGGGGAGACCATGGATACACGCCTATATGATAGTCCCATCGACTCTCCACCAGTGCATGAAATACTGCGATGATCAAGGAGAAGTCCGGACTTTAATTGCAGACAGGCAACCTTTCAAAGGATTAGAGAATTACTGTTGGCAGTGAAAATTTCTGAATAAAAAGAGTTCTCCACAACAGAACGCGGAGCTAATCCGTAGCCCTGCATCTGGCTATTTTTAGCCTCGCGTTGAGTAAAACGCGAAGATGATTAATAGCTCCGAGTTAGCTCCGCATTCTGGTTATTTAGCGCCGTGTTTTGATGCGATTAAAGCTCCGCGTGAGCAGATAACCAGAATCTCAATTTGATTAAGCTTATGATTTGGACTTATCCAAATACCTAAATCAAGTCGAATCAGAATTCTAAATCAAGAGATTTAAATCAATATTAAATATTTGATTGGAATCCTTGATGAGAGAAAATTCTATTTAGATAGAAACTCTCAAATCATCCTGGGGCTATAAATACCTTCCTGGTGAAACCCTAGGGGTCCTCTTTTTGGTCTTCTTTTTGGCATCTGAAGTCTTCCATCGATCCTTTGGCAATTCAAATACGCGAGAGAGCCTTGAAGCCTTTGGTGATCATCTTCTTTTCCTCTTAGAGAATTCAAGTTACGCGAGAGAGCCTTGAGTTTGGGAAAGATAAGAAAAGAAGATCGTCTACAGTCGGCCGATATCTTCGAGAGAGAAGATTTCAACGTACCGATCGTCAAAAGGAGCTGCTTGACAGATCCCACATAATATATTGTAAAAGAGAGAGATTGAACTATAAGATCCTCTCGTTTATTCTTTTTATATCTTGTTCACTTCTATTGTAATCTAAGTTGTATTCAATGGGAGGAAGCAAAGAAACTTTTGCGGCGAACAAACTGGCGACTACAGTGGGAGCCATCTCTTTCACTGATGAAGAGATTGTGGCGCAATCGGACATCGACATGATCGGATCCGAAGTAGACACACTGGTCGTTGAAATCGAGCAGCAGAAGTACGAGGAGTTCCTCTCCTCTAGATCAGGTGACTTGGATGAGATACGACACTATCGTCGCATGTACTCCAATACCCGAGCAACGGGTAAAAAGGTATCCACCTAGAGACGGGGATCCTTGGAGACTGCGGCTATAGGGCCGGAGTTCGCACAAGAAATCCTAGCAGAGGATGAGCTTCCGACTGCCAAAGAAGACCTGGGGACTGGATTAACCAGAACCCAACTCCGAAACAGGAATTGGAGAGCGAGGCGTAAAGCCCTCAAAGCCCATCTTAGACGCGGAGCTAACACCAGAGGACGCGAGGCTATGGTCCCTCGCAAACTGGCTCGTGCTAATCACGAGACCGGTCATTACCGTGTTAAACGCGAAGTTACAACTTGCCTTAAAAGCAAGGAAAAGCCAGCGTGTGATATTCCGCGTGAGGCTATTGCTGAGCTTAGCGTGAGACGCAAAGCCAGCAAGATTTGCGCTAGTCGCAAAATGTCTAACACTCGCGAGAGACGCGAGTATAAAAATTCTTTAAAGCCAGCGTGTGATTCTCCACGCGAGGCTGATACTAAGCCAAGCGAGAAACGCGAGGCTACTTGGGAGGAGTGCAAGACTTCTGACACTCGCGAGAGACGCGAGTATAAAAATTCTTTAAAGCCAGCGTGTGATTCTCCACGCGAGGCTGATACTAAAGCAAGCGAGAAACGCGAGGCTACTTGCGAGGAACGCAAGACTTCTAACACTCGCGAGAAACGCGAGTATAAAAATTCTCTAAAGCCAGCGTGTGATTTTCCACGCGAGGCTGATACTGAGCCAAGTAAGAAACACGAGGCCAGTAATACTTGCGAGAAACGTAAGATTCATAATACTCGTGAGGAACGCGAAGATGATTGGCAAATTGTTGTCAGTCGAAGAAATCGCGCTAGACGCGAAATCATGACTTGTGATAAACGCAAGAGCAAGCCAGTGTATAGGAATTTTATTCCACGCGAGGCTAAGATTACATGAGAGAAACTTCTGAAAACACGCCTAGCCAGCGTAAAACGCGAGGCTAGCGTAGATGAACGCGGAGCTATTCTTCAGGCCCGCAATACAAAGCGCGGAGCTATCTCTGAACTTCGCGACTACGGAATCAGAACTGATCCTCGCATCAGAAGATCAGAACTGGGCTCCACTAGTTCTAAGAAGCCTCAGTGGGTTCCTAGACCCTCTCAAAAGTTGGATGGGTCCCACGACTCCATGGCTAAAGGCGCTGATCTCAAGGAGTATCTGTCCAAGAAGAGAGGCATAGACCAACTTCAAGCTGAACCTGTCTATCATTGCCAGCAGCTTATGACGGCAGTATCGTAATGGGCAACTGCGGCTGCAGCAAGAGCAGGGTATCTGTGTATGATCGATTAACCGAGTCAGACAAGAACCCTACAAAGAAGCGAAAGACTGTTTCCCTAAAACAATGGAGAGCTGTAACCTCCAATATGGTGGGGAGAGGGAAGAAGATTGTAGAGACGGATGACGATTCAGAATCGAGTGATGAAGAACCTCATCATCTCACTCAACTAAAATCAGGAGCCGTCCCACCTCGGAATTATAAGAGACTCGCAAATGGTCCTTATGACGATAACAGTGATAATTCAGCTATAGCTTCGCCTCCATCCTCTACATCATCTCGGCTACAAAAGTCAGCATCGCACATGGTAGATAAGTCTGACGATATCAATCAGAGATTTGAAGTTCAAGAAAAACTAATTCGCGAGCAACAAAAGACGATTGAAGACCTTAAAGTCATGCTATCGAGATTTGTGGAGGATAATACCAGAAAGGGCAAAGAAACTCCGAATGAAGAAGAACAGGAGGAGAAAGCCCACTCGATGCACGAGGACGAGGATAGATTCTCTTTTCATGATCCACATGGAGAGAAGATAGAAAAATTACAGAATCAACTCGAAGCTCTGATGGGTAAAAAGGAGTTGAAAGAAGCAGGGGTTTCAAGACCGTATCCTCCTGAATGGAATATGGTACCTTACCCACAGAAGTATAAGCCGCTCAAATTAGAGCCGTATGACGGGAAGGGATCGCCCAGTCAGCACATATATTACTTCTTGTCCCAAGCAGGACATTTGATGGGTAATGACCCAATCATGACCAAAGTATTTGCAAGTACTTTGCGAGGGCCTGCCTTTACCTAGTTCATACAGTTGCCCCTAGGTACTATTAATACCTGGTTAGATGTAGAGAAATTATTTCTCTCACGTTTCTTCGAGGATGACACCGAGATTACGGTTCATTCCCTCCTTGCAACTAGACAAGGGGAACAGGAAACTGTAAAAGAATTTATAGAAAGGTTCCGGGAGAAGTCCGTGCATTGCAAACACGGAATGATCCAGGAAACCCTTGTCGAAACTTGTCGACACAATCTTAAAACCAATGTGCTCCTAAAAATGGGGCCGTAGAGTCTAATACATGGAGGGATTTGCTCAAACAGGGAGAGCAAGCTGAAGACTTGATCCGTCGAGTTGAAGAGTCTCGTGGATCAAGAAGTGCTGGGGGGTAGTAAGTCATATACCCAAAATAGCAACAATAAAGGAAAAGCGGTAATGGTATCAGAAACTGCTCTTCAGAAATCAAACCCTCCACCAAAGCCGAAGCCCCAAAATCAGCAGGGCTCAAGGCAAAATAGACCGCAGCAGGAGAGAAATTATACTTTCAAGGCGGGACAGATGCCTATCCTCTTTTACCTACTCCAGAAGAAGGGAATGCTAAAACTTCTGGAGAATAAGAAGCCAGAAGACGCTGGTAAGACCAAAGATCCCAACTACTGTCTCTATCACCGGAATGTCGGGCACCCTACTGGGGATTGTTTTCCCCTTAAGAACAGAATCCAAGCGCTAATAGAAGCTGGAGTTCTGACGCTTAAGGAAGAGCAGAAGAAGGTCACTGCCAATATGGCAACCATAGTAGTTGGAACCCATGAGTTCCCCGCAGGAGTGACCCCAATCCCAAAGGGTAAGATGGTTACAAAGAACCTTGATCCTCACAACAAAGCCCAAGAAGGACTTGTCCCCGTAACAACCCAAAAGGGGGAAGTATGTGGGTTCATCCCGATTTGCTAGGGGATGAGCAGTGGACTACTGCATCAGTTCAAGTGAAGAAGCGGACTGTTAATGCTATTTCTGCAGAAATAAAGGAAGAATATATAGCTTCGGGAGCCTTCACAGATTCTGAAGAAGAGCCCGAAACTATGGCCACTCATCAAGATGGGGCAGGCCCTTCTGGTACTCGATCCGGGAAGACATATCTTAAGGATTACACTAGAGTAGATCCAAAAGATATATATGCGGAACTTGCAAAGCCCGCAAAGCAGAAAGGACTTCGTTTCCAGAAGAATCCTATTAGAGATGAAGGAGACAAAGAATCTACCTTCAAATTTGACATAATTGCTCAGCTGGCCAACATTCCAGCACGAGTAATGCTTTATGAATTGTTGAGGTTATCAAAATCAACACGGGAAGCGTTAAGAGAGGCCTTGGCAGACTCTGAGTCATTCTTAGCTCAGATAGTTGAGCCGACCGATCATCAACAGGGCTCTTGCCCCCACTGTCACCAAGTGAGGAGACAGGTCTCACAAATTGTCTTCTCCCCAGAAGACATGCAGGTGAGGAATATAAAGTATAACAGGCCTTTATATTTCACCGGATATGTCGGATCCACAAGGTGGACCGAATTCAGATTGATCAGGATTCTGCACTAAGTGTCGTGCCCAGAAGGTTGATGCAGCTGTTAGGGATCTCCCTCCATCGTCTGACACCAACCAATACAATGATATACGGGTTTAACGCCAATAATAGTCGTCCTCTCGGAAAAATCTGACTCCGATGTCAGATCGGGGATTTGAAGACGGAGGCTACATGCTACGTCATTGATGCAGATACCTCCTACAACATTCTATTAGGGCGGCCTTGGATCCACGCTCACATGATAGTTCCGTCGACTCTTCACCAATGCATGAAATATTGCGAGGAGGAAGGAGAGGTCCGGACACTAATTGCCGATAAGCAGCCATTCAAAGGGTTGGAGAATTACTTCACGGATGCTGCACTTTATAAGCCATTCCATGAAGTCTCCAATAATGATTGCGGCAAGCTTCAAGAGCCCGATGACAGTGGCAATGAAGCAGACACTGAGTATGAGCTTCCTAGAGAAGACGATGGGGGTGACTATGAAATTAACCCTCACTTAGATTTTAATTTGAGTCTTGATAATATAGTGGATGTAATAGAGAGTGAATGGGTTATTAATGAAGATATAAAGTTAGTCTACGAGCATACTGTAGCTACTGAGTCTGAACTCTCTTGTACTTCCACTGAAGTGGATGGCCTATCTGAACTTGAAGTTCTGGCGGCATATCATTTGCCACTTAGTGTTCGTCGCAAAAGATTCTTCGCTTCCTCCCATTGAATTAACTTACAACGGAAGTGAACAAGATATAAAAAGAGAACAAACGAGAGGATTTTATATTTCAATCTCTCTCTTTTATAATATTGTGGGATCTGTGGCGATGGGATCTGTCAAGCAGTTCCTTTGGACGATCGGTACGTTGAAATCTTCTCTCTTGAAGATATCGGCCGACTATAGACGATCTTCTCTGGTTTTGATTTGTTCAAGGCTCTCTCGCGTAACTCAAACTTCTCAAGAACTGCAGAAATAAGATGATGACTTTCTCTGATCTTCACGAACTCAAGGCTCTGTGCGTAACTTGAATTCTCCAAGATTTCAGAAGATGATTAGCCAAGGTTTCAAGGCTCTCTCGCGTACTTGAATTGCCAAAGGATCAATAGGAGACTTCCAATGCCCCCCAAAAAGAAGACCCCCTAGGGTTTCACTAGGAAGGTATTTATAACCCCAGGTTAATGCAAGAGTTTCTATCTAAATAGAACTCGCATTCATCAAGGATTCCAATCAAATATCTTAGTTTTGATGGAATTCTGATTAGACTTGATTCGGGTATTTAGATAAGCCCAGAATCATAATCTCAATCAATTTGAGATTCTGGTTATCTGCTTACGCGGAGCTTTAATCGCATCATCCTCTGCGCTAAATAACCAAAACGCGGAGCTAACGCGGAGCTATTGATCATCTCCGCGTTTTACTCAAACGCGAGGCTAATATAAGCCAGACTGCGGAATCAACGCGGAGCTATTAAACATCTCCGCGTTTTATTCAAACGCAGGGTTAATATAACCAAACGCGGGGCTATTGAATTAGCTCCGCGTTCTGTTGTGGAAAATCCTTTTTACTTAGAAATTTTCACTGCCAACAGAACCCCCTCCAAAGTTTTCAAAATGGCTTAGATTTCAGCAGATTTTGGAATACTTTGGATCTTCAAACTGAAACGCGGAGTTAGAATACCAAGTCTATCTCGCGTTATGCTCACTTACGCGGAGCTAATCAGCTTCACTTCGTCTTCAGTGAAATGAGTAATTATGTCATTAATTACCCTGAGTTTCCACCCCGAATACCAAGCGACGGAAATTCTGTTTAAATAGAGCTCCCGACTCATCTTCTTCTTCATCTCATCCGAAGAATTTCTGAGAACTCGAGTGACTGACGAATGATCTTCAACTGATCTTCGTTCAATTCTCCATAGGATGTCTCTCCAGAGGAGTTTGGCTTTTCGCAAGTTGGCCGGCGTTAATGGCAGCAGCCGTGAAGGTAAACGCAACGGTGAACCAGTCTATGCAGCGTCTTCCGAAGGTAAAAACCTCATCTCTTTGTTTTCTAAGAACCATTTTGAGATATTTTGGCTTGATTTTAATCTGGACGATTGCTTTGTCTTGTTGGCGAGATCGCCGCTTTATTGTATCACCCCTGCGCTTGAAACGTGGAGCTTTACTAGTAGTCTCAATGAATCCGCGAGGCTATCCTTGATTAGCAGTCGCGATGAATTGCGAGGCTATCTTTGATTAGCAGTCGCGATGAATTGCGAGGCTATCTTTGATTAGCAGTCGCTACGAATTGCGAGGCTATCCTTGATTAGCAGTCGCGATGAATTGCGAGGCTATCTTTGATTAGCAGTCGCTAGGAATTGCGAGGCTATCCTTGATTAGCAGTTCCGATGAATTTGAAAGAGAAGGAAAGAGCAGAAAGAAATCTTGTCCCCCCTTTACGCGAAGTTATCGCATCATCCTCTGCGTTTAAAGCGCGACGCTATTTCTTCAACTGTGCGCGGAGTTAGCTTAGCTCCGCGTTTTCACTCTTTTGGAAACTCTGTTCCTTTTGCAGTAAGTCCAGTCCTTCCTGAAGAGGAATGTATGTGGATCCATCAATCTTCATCAGCAGAAGTGACTCTAAGGAAGTCAGAAGTATATGCTTTACAACATAGTTGCAGGTTTCAACCTCTGGCTCCGAGAGATAAACTCCTGAAGGGGCTGTAAATAAGGAGCTGCAGCACTTGCAGTGCAAAATTGCAACACTTGGAGTTCAGAATTGCGCTTCAGTGCAGCACTCTCCTTTCCTCTCGTGCTTCATTTCGGATGACAGATCCTAGTTTACATTTGCAGAGGAGATCTTTTGCATGTGAACCAGGGAACTGAGCTTCAACACCCCGTAGAGAAATCTTGAATTCTTTTGCATGTGAACCAGGGAACTGAGCTTCAACACCCCGTAGAGAAATCTTACTGTTTGGTTATTTGATGAGTTGATCATGTAAAAGCTTTTGGGAAGCTATAACTCCTTCTTTGTAATCTCTTCTTTTATGAATAAAGATAAATTATCTTCCTCTCTATCTGTTGGCTTCAACAATTTTGCTTGCTCAACAAACAGATGGTTAATAATTTTGGTAAAATAGTCTAAGGCATTTCTGCGTAACTTAGACTGATAATACCCAAATGATCGGATAAGGATCATTTTAATTTAGATGGAAGCGCCTAATTGCACTCGTCAAAAATCTAAGTTTTTCCATGAAAACGCGAAGCTAAGGCATAGGCTATCCTCGCGTTTTGTAAAATTGCGCGGAGCTAAATAACGTCGCGTTTTCCATAATCGCGCGAGGCTAATAGCTTCGCGTGTTAGAGAGTAACTGACCAGTCACTTTCTTTGAAATTCGCACCGAATTCTAAGAGGCGGTTCCTTTCATTTAAAAGAAATCTCTATTTCTTATCCTTCTCACTCTATTTGAGAATTTTCCAGAAACTTAGAGATTCAGGCGATCAGAGTTTAGGCGACCCGATCTTCTTCCGACCGAGTTTCTCTAGATTTTCAGTCGATTTTTTCTCAGCAATGGCACCCAAGACTCGTGCTACTTCTCGAGCAGCTCCATCATCGGCGACTGGCGCAAGCAGTGGTGGCGGCGGCCAAGGCAGCGACGCGCCAGCCCACATTTTGCCTATCGGGGGTAAGAATCTCTCCATCGAGACTCTTTAGAACATTTTTAGAGTGATTTGGCTTAATTTTAACTGATCAATCAACTCTTTTACCGGTGAGATCGCCGTACTCCTGCCATAAGGCTTGGAGAAGGAGAAAAGTCTCTGACTTTCTTCTTACGCGAAGTTATCGCGTCATCCTCGCGTTTTGAAGTGCGAGGCTATTTTGAGTAGCAGTCGCGCTGAAAACGCGAGGCTATTTCAAGTAGCAGTCGCGCTAAAAACGCGAGGCTACTTCAAGTAGCAGTCGCGCTAAAAACACGAGGCTATTTTAAGTAGCAGTCGCGCTGAAAACGCGAGGCTATTTTAAGTAGCAGTCGCGCTGAAAACGCGAGGCTATTTTAAGTAGCAGTCGCGCTAAAAACGCGAGGCTATTTCTGCGCGGTCTAATCTTTAGCTTCGCGCATCCATACTTAGAGAAATTTTCTGCCCTAGAGAAACTTTTCTCATTCTGCTTTCTTTTTGCAGTAGGATATTCGATGGAATCTCTTCCCCACAAGAACTACTTCGGCTTTGCGGGGGTTCTGATCCCTTGGGCCAATTCCGTTTCACTACCATCCTGCCCTCATATAAGCCAGACCCGAAGGAGCGCAAGGAGAAGTTGATCAAGTATCACCCCACTACTGCGCGAGAAATTATAACTGACGCGGCTTTTGAAGATGTGAACAGAAAGGCGATGGAGAAACCCGCCTTCCTCTTTGGAGACCAGATGGATCAATCAGATGAGATCCTTTCTGAAGGGGAACGTGTCTGGCTATATAACTCAGGCGAAATGTTGATGTTTTTGCCTAGAATGGATCGTAGCTATCCTCTGGTTTATCTTCAAAGGCTAGCGACGCCTCGAGAATTAAAATGGGGACTGACTCAAGAGCAAGATGGCGTCCCAACAGGCAAATTTGGTGCAAAAGGGGTTTATCAAGATGGTTCCCCCAGATGCATTACTGGCTTGCTTCCAGGCCGATTTGGCAAGGAGCTTCCAGTGGGAGAAGTCCCATCTCGTGCCCGAACTTTCTTAAGTGAGTTCTTGGCGAAGGATGGTCAGTACCCGGCTAGCGACTTCAGGATGCCTGGCTGGGTTCATTCTTCTAACAATATGTGGTGGGCACGCCTTGTTCAGTACATGCTGGATTCCCACGAGCCCATTTTAAAGGATATTGGCTTGTATAAAGCTATCAGGAATGTCCAATTCGGATTTCCCCAGAGTGCTTATCACTTTTACTGCCTTTTGGAGATGTATAACCTTGAAATCTGTACTTTCTTTACTCCAGTGGGTGAGCTAGGGTTCGCTCTCCACGAGATGTTTGAGGTTTCTGGGCTCTCGATGGGCGAAGTCCCTTACGAGGAGTATATCCCTACCACCGATGAGTTGAACATGCTATTAGCGAGGGACGAGCGCATCCATGCCACATACTGGGAGATGATGTGCCATTATCATATTTGCGCTGACTTGACGGGTGCGCGTAATCACGGTATTGGTCACAAGAAGTGGGCCGAATATCTCTTTGCCAACTTAAATTCTAAGGATAGCTCGGCCATTATCCATGGTCATCCACCCATCTATGGCTCAGAGATTGATCACCGTATTGCTAAGGGCCGCCATCTATTATATTATACCACTGAATCCAATGAGAATGGATACGGTCCTGGCACTTCATTCAAGAGCTATCACTATCAAGCCCAGTTTTCGATCTCCAACAGAGGTCTCATTGCCGGGTTTCTGATGCTGTGGCTCAAAAGATGCGTCGTGCCGTCATTGCCCAAGGAAGCGATTGCAGTGACCGTGGTATATCCAGCGGTTCTTCTTGCATACGGCCGACCCTTTGGACTCCTTCCCGCCATGGTATGCAATTTGCAATATGGACTGAGGGTGCTCTGTCATGATTTCCTCCCTACTATTAAAGTTAAGGGGAAAGGAAAGGGCAAGTCGAAGGAGACTGCCCAGCCGAAAACTCCAAACCCTAGGGTGGAGATGCCCTACACCTATTTGATGGCGTGGCTCGTCTTGCACTGTCCCTCCTTAATGAGTGCACCAGAGCGTCGTTCGTGCGAAAAGTGCTTCCTTGTAGAACTGTATGAACGTTCTTCATGGAGGCAGAATTATATGTCCCAGATTCGGAAGACTCTTCGTAGTTTTCAGAATTACGAGATCTTCCGGTGTTTTCCTGACTTTCCCGGCGGAGGATATGGGACAAGGCTGAAAGATGCCGTGGGAGCAGATAAGTTCACTACTTTATCTGCAGGAGCGTTTTGGTGGCTTCTCAACATCCGTCCCGGACACTTGGTGTATCGTCAAGATCTCCAGTGTCAGATTGAGCCATATACTCCGAGTCGCTTTGCTCGCCAGTTTGGATATTCTCAACTTTATGTGGGCAATCCAAATAAAGATCTCGCTTACGAGGGGAATTTATACGAAGGCGCTCGTGGCTGGTTCCATTTTGCAGCTGGCGGGACCGAGGCTGAATTCTCCTTGCCCCAGAAGGTGCCAGAATTGGCCATGACCCTCGGCTCCTGCAATTGGTTCAACATTGCGAATGCTGATGTGCCCGGCTTCTCTCTCAATCGTAGTTGTTGCAAAGAGATTGAAGCCCTCTATATTAGCTGCCAGGGTGCTTCTAGGGTAAGGATAAAAGGAATGGAAGAATTCCTTGGTGCTGCGGCTGAGCTTTCGAATGTCAGCGAATCAGACGATAATGCCGGTGATGATGACGACAATACTGGTGCTGGTGGAGTTCCTCAGCCTGTTGTCAGTCGTTCCCTGAGTCCAACTCTCAAACGCCGCGGCACTTTAAAGAAAAGGCCTGATAAGAAGCAAAAATTGGGGCAGGAGACTTTGATAGCTCCCCAAGAAGTGGCTGTCAAACTTGCTTCCGACTTGTTGGCTTCAGCTGTACCCCCAGCGTTGGCAAGGGAGGATGAACCTGCCAAAGTTCCAAGTGTTGCTGAGATTTCAGCTCCTTCGGCCGTAGAGCCTGTGGCAGAACCTGAGGCGCAACTAACGGATAGCGAGACGGGTACATTGCTGGAAACGATAATGGCTCCCCCTTCAAGTCCGACAACTGGACTTGTATCGCCTGGTATGGCCTTTAGCATTTTATCTTTTGCCCGTTATTTATTTTAATGTAACACTGCTTTTCTGGTCTTCTGAAATGTAGGTGATCAACTTCTTTCGCCAATGCACTCAACTACCCAAGTAGAGTCTGACGATAGAATGGACCATTCTGGCTCTGTTGGTGGTGTGGGTAGCTCTGCTGGTGAGTTTGCGGCTGATTATTCCACACCGGCTCCTGCCTCTGTTTCCTCTTTAATTCCCCCAATTGACGAATTGGGGAGCGACGAGAGAACAGAAGTCATTATCGCAGCTGCTGCTAATGAGGCTACACCTTCTCCTAGCATGCCGTCTCCAACACCCGTTTGCTCTACTGAGACATTTCCCACGGTCGTTGGCGTGCCTTCTCAGTCAGCGATTTTAACGTCGTCTGTTGTCGTGACTGCTGAGATACCTGCAACTCTTCCGACTTCAAGCCTTCCAGCAGGGGAGGAGAATAATTTGAAATTCTCGTTCGAAGATGCTTCTCCCACCGAAGGAGTTTCAGGCGAAATGGTCCCATCTTCTCTCCCTGTTGGTGGGGGTACCCAAATGATCTGTACCGACGGTACTTCGTCTGGGGTCTCCAGTTCTTCCAGATCTGCACTGGCTCTATTGGTCCCTCAGATCATGAATTTAATGCAGGGACGGGCTTCTTCTTCTCCAATTCCAGCAACTACTGCTCCCTTATTTACGACACCTTTCTTGGCATTACCTACTTTGCCTACCGACAATGCAAATCCTCTTGAAAGACTTTTCGGCTTCACTGTCGAGGATTTTATGCATTTGTTAAGAAGATGTGTCGAGATGGTTCTTGATGGCCATGATTTTTTCAACTTCGCACGTCCACTGTTACTCCGCTATTTAGGAAATATCGAAGAATTCGGTGGACAAGATCGAGCAGCTCCATACCGGGCTTGCCTTGTAGCCTTAGAAGAGCAGGTGACCACGCTACACACACTCCGTCAGGCGGATGTGGAGGCGATCACTGAGATAGAGCTGGCGCGGCTTCGAGCAGAATCCTTATCTCAAAGACATATTTTAAGGCAGCAGGAGGAGATATGGTCTCAGGAGCTGACAGAGCTCCAGGCCAGTCGGGAATCTGTTATTGGCGACCTGCAGAGGGTAAACTTTGGAATTGAGGAAGGTCAGGCGGCCATCTCTAAAGCCCAGGAGACGATTGCGAGGGCTCGGGCCACCTTGATAGAAAATGAACTCCGATTAGGAGAATCTGTCAAGAAACGGGAGATGTTGCTTGTCCAGCAGGAGCAGATTCAGCAGGAAGAGATGGCCAGGAATCGTGCCATAGAAGAATCTCATCAGCAACAACTTTCAATAAGTGATGATGAGTTGTGTAGGCAAGCTCAGCAAACCGTGGAGGCTTCTCATCGTAGAAATTTGGACGAGACAATAAACCAATTGAGACTTCTGGGAGGCCAATAGTTTCATCTCTCTTTACACTTTTATCTTCCTTGTAATAAGAACTTCGTAAACAGGAGAGGGATAACTTTACGATGTTTCTTTGAAATTCTTTTTGTATCTTCACCTTTTTAATAAAGATGATTCTTTTGACTCTTTTATTTGCCGGTTTCAAAACAGATTTGCTTGCCTAACAAATAACCTGTCGTCAAAACGATTTATCTCGGTATCGTTTATGCTCGATTTCTTGAACCGAAATAAAAAAAAATTAAGTTTAATATGGGATTTTTAGCAAACCCCCAGCTATTAAGGGATTTGATTAGCCTTTACCAACTACCGTTTGAGTTGGGCTAGCCATGTTATTTCCCTCAACATGGTGAGTTGTCGAGGACTACGTTTGGGTTTAAATGCCAAACTTTTCCTCTTCCCTTTACTTTATCGGTATTGGGCGATTCATACTTTCACCCCAGCATGATGGGTTGGCGAGAAACTTGTTCTCTTCCCATAGCCTAGTCGGCGTTGGGCAATTCATACTTTTACCCCAATATGATGGGTTGGCGAGGAATTTAATCTCCTCTTCCCATTGCTATAGAAGCGTTGGGCAATTCATACTTTTACCCCAGTATGATGGGTTGGCGAGAAACTTGTTCTCTTCCCATTGCCTAGTTGGCGTTGGGCAATTCATACTTTTACCCCAGTATGATGGGTTGGCGAGAAACTTATTCTCTTCCCATTGCCTAGTTGGCGTTGGACAATTCATACTTTTAGGTCAGAGGCGCTTAATTATACATGCCTAAAAGAAGATTTGGGGGCTGTTCAAACTTGAGAACTAAGCACACCAGGTTTTGGGTCAGAGGCGCCAAATTGCGCATGCCCAAGAAAAAGACTGATGGTGGTTCAAACTTGAGAACCAAACTGGAGGCGGTTCAAGGCTCTCTCGCGTAACTTGAACTGGGCACTCCAAACACACCAGGTTTAGGTCAGAGGCGCCAAACTGCGCATGCCTAATAAAAAGACTGGAGGTGGTTCAAACTTGAGAACCAAACTCACCAGGTTTAGGTCAGAGGCGCACAATGCGCATGCCTAAGAAAAATACTGGAGGTGGTTCAAACTCGAGAACCAAACGCACCAGGTTTAGGTCAAAGGCGCATAATGCGCATGCCTAAGAAAAAGACTGGAGGTGGTTCAAACTTGAGAACCAAACGCACCAGGTTTAGGTCAGAGGCGCACAATGCGCATGCCTAAGAAAAAGACTGGAGGTGGTTCAAACTTGAGAACCAAACGCACCATGTTTAGGTCAGAGGCGCACAATGCGCATGCCTAAGAAAAAGATTGGAGGTGGTTCAAACTTGAGAACCAAACGCACCAGGTTTAGGTCAGAGGCGCACAATGCGCATGCCTAAGAAAAAGACTGGAGGTGGTTCAAACTTGAGAACCAAACGCACCAGGTTTAGGTCAGAGGCGCACAATGTGCATGCCTAAGAAAAAGACTGGAGGTGCTTCAAACTTGAGAACCAAACGCACCAGGTTTAGGTCAGAGGCGCACAATGCGCATACCTAAGAAAAAGACTGGAGGTGGTTCAAACTTGAGAACCAAACGCACCAGGTTTAGGTCAGAGGCGCACAATGCGCATGCCTAAGAAAAAGACTGGAGGTGGTTCAAACTTGAGAACCAAACGCACCAGGTTTAGGTCAGAGGCGCCAAATTGCGCATGCCTAAAAAGAGAAGATTTGGGGGCTGTTCAAACTTGAGAACTAAGCACACCAGGTTTTGGGTCAGAGGCGCCAAATTGCGCATGCCCAAGAAAAAGACTGATGGTGGTTCAAACTTGAGAACCAAACTGGAGGCGGTTCAAGGCTCTCTCGCGTAACTTGAACTGGGCACTCCAAACACACCAGGTTTAGGTCAGAGGCGCCAAACTGCGCATGCCTAATAAAAAGACTGGAGGTGGTTCAAACTTGAGAACCAAACTCACCAGGTTTAGGTTAGAGGCGCACAATGCGCATGCCTAAGAAAAAGACTGGAGGTGGTTCAAACTTGAGAACCAAACGCACCAGGTTTAGGTCAGAGGCGCACAATACGCATGCCTAAGAAAAAGACTGGAGGTGGTTCAAACTTGAGAACCAAACGCACCAGGTTTAGGTCAGAGGCGCACAATGTGCATGCCTAAGAAAAAGACTGGAGGTGGTTCAAACTTGAGAACCAAACGCACCAGGTTTAGGTCAGAGGCGCCAAATTGCGCATGCATAAAAAGAGAAGATTTGGGGGCTGTTCAAACTTGAGAACTAAGCACACCAGGTTTTGGGTCAGAGGCGCCAAATTGCGCATGCCCAAGAAAAAGACTGATGGTGGTTCAAACTTGAGAACCAAACTGGAGGCGGTTCAAGGCTCTCTCGCGTAACTTGAACTGGGCACTCCAAACACACCAGGTTTAGGTCAGAGGCGCCAAACTGCGCATGCCTAATAAAAAGACTGGAGGTGGTTCAAACTTGAGAACCAAACTCATCAGGTTTAGGTCAGATGCGCACAATGCGCATGCCTAAGAAAAAGACTGGAGGTGGTTCAAACTTGAGAACCAAACGCACCAGGTTTAGGTCAGAGGCGCCAAATTGCGCATGCCTAAAAAGAGAAGACTCGTATCTCCAGGGATACTAAGAATAGTATTTCTTCAGAAATTTGCCATTGATCGGCATCATCATCCTGTCGCCGTCTTGATTCATTAAGCGATAGGCTCCACTGGAGTATACTGTCTCCACAATAAACGGTCCTTCCCACTTGGGTTCAAATTTACCCTTAGTCTTGTGGGTTAGCACCATTGGCCTCTTAACAGCCAGAACCAAGTCTCCTTGTTTAAAGGTCCTTGGTTTGACGTTCTTATTGAACGTTTGAGATATTCGGGCTTGATACAACTCAATTTCTTGTTGAGCCCTGAGACGTTTTTCATCTAACGCCTCTAGTTCTTTCAATCTTTGTTGATGGCGTTCTTCTGTCGTCATCTTTGTGGTTAAAGCCACTCTTAATGATGGTATCTGGATTTCAAGAGGCAAGACAGCCTCACTTCCGTAAACCAAAGAGAACGGGATAGATTTAGTCGGGGTGCGAACGGTGGTGCGATAAGCCCACAGGCATTCTCCTAACTTTTCATCCCAATCTCGTTTATTGGAAGAGACGAACTTCCGAAGGAGTTTAATAATCGTCTTGTTGAAAGCTTCAGCTAACCCATTAGCCGCAGGGTTATATGGTGTAGAAGCGATATCTTTGATTCTGAACTTGTTGCAGAATCTGGAGAATCCCTGACTGATGAATTGCGGACCATTATCATGAATGATCCTTCGAGGGACGCCAAATCGGTAAATGACATGATGCTTGACAAACTTGATCACATCTACCGTTTTCACCTCTTTCATGGGCACGGCTTCGGCCCATTTTGAAAAATAATCGGTTATTGCAAGAATAAATCGATGTCCTCTGGATGACGGGGGAGTTATTGGCCCCACAATGTCCATTCCCCAGGCTTCAAATGGCCAGCTTGCGACAGTATTGTGCAAGTATTCTTGGGGTTGATGAATAAAATTGGCATGTATTTGGCATGCATGACATCGTTTAGCGTATGCCATTGCTTCCGTAATCATGCTCGGCCAGTAGTACCCTAGCCTTCTTATACGGTCTCCAAGTTTAGGACCGGGCTGATGAGCTCCACATACTCCATTGTGTGTTTCTCTCAGCACTTGTTCTGCTTCTGCTTTCGATATGCAGCGTAGCAATAGACCACCTCTTGACTTTCTATACAAAGTCTGAAGTTTATGGTCATAATAAAATCTTTGGGCCTTCCTCTTTATTGAGGTGGCTTCCTTAGGATCTTCTGGTAATATCCCATGCAAGGCATAATCCACAAACGAAAATCGCCAATCACGGGGTTCTAACTTTAAGCCAATCTGGCATACCTCTTCGGCTTGAGATACCACATCTGGGTGGAGGAGTTCTCTACTACCAATGGTGATGCTTTTAGCTTCACCTGGCGGGATTGCCAGCGTTGTGGCTAATGCGGCAAGAGCATCTGTATAAATGTTCTCGTTTCGACATACGTGATATATGTAGAATTGTTCAAAATATCCTGCTAGCTCAATAGCTAGCTGATGATAGGGGATGAGGGCTTCATGTCTGACTTCATACTCACCTGTCATCTGATTGACAATGAGCTTAGAATCTCCATATGCCTCTAGATGGTTCACCCCCAGTTGCAGAGCTATTTTTAAGCCGATAATAGGCGCGTTGTACTCCGCTACATTATTATTGCACGGTTCTGTTAATGAGTAACCGTTAGGCAATATATGTTTATGTGAGGATATTAGCACAACCCCCACTCCAGCAGCAGATCGTCTCGCGGCACCATCAAAGAACATTTGCCAAAGTTGCTCTTTGGTAACTGTGTTGACTTCTGATGTCTGCTTTAATTTGGACCAAATTGGATGGTCTGCAAGGAAATCAGCGATTGCCTGTCCCTTCATAGCCTTTTGAGGGACAAAATGTATGTCATAGGGCGATAGTAAGAGCGCCCATTTTGCCAATCGGCCATTTAAGGATCCCGGCTTGGTCATTAGAATCTTCAAGGGGTTAACCCGTGATATGACATGAATTGTTTGCCCCGAAAGATAGTGTCGCATTTTCTGAACAGTAAACACTAGGGCTAAACATTCCTTTTCAATTGGGGTATATCGCTGTTCGACCTCAATCATTGTTCTACTTAAATAGTAGAGGGCATGTTCATGGCCGTGCTCATTATATTGAGCAAGTAATGCTCCTAAAGCATTATCCATGGCCTTTACATATATAAGGAAGGGCTGCCCAGGGGCTGGTGCCATTAGTACAGGAGGCTTAGTAAGGTACTCCTTGAGGTCATCAAATGCCTGCTGACATGCCTCATCCCATATGAAGGACACTCCCTTTTTCATAAGTTTAGAGAATGGTTGGCATCGTCCAGATAAGTTGGATATGAAGCGTCGAATATAAGCGAGCTTTCCTTGTAATCCCCTTAATTCCTTAAGATTGCGGGGAGGCGGCATTTCGCTAATCGCTTTTACCTTTTCCGGGTCGAGGAAAATTCCTTTTGAAGTTATTACGAACCCTAGAAACTTCCCGCTGGATACCCCCATGAACGACTTGGTAGGATTCATCTTCAAATGATGTTTCCGCATAAGATCGAAGACCACTCTTAAATCGTGAAGATGATCTTCTTTGTCTTTGCTTTTAACTGCTAAGTCATCCACATAGCACTCCACTGTTCTGCATAGGTGTTCTTTAAATATGGCGCTCATTGCGCGTTGGTAAGTGGCACCTGCATTCTTTAATCCGAATGGCATCACTGTATAACAGTATACCCCTGTGGCGTTCTGAAAGCTGTATGCTTTTCATCATCCGGGTGCATCTTGATTTGGTTATAGCCTGAGAAGCCATCCATAAAGGACATCCTCTCATAACCGCAAGTATTATCGATCATCACGTCGGTGATGGGGAGTGGAAATTCATCCTTTGGACATGCAGCATTCAGATCTCGAAAGTCAATGTATATCCGGATTTTGCCATTCTTTTTGCGAACTGGCACTATGTTTGCCACCCAGTCTGGGTGTTGTTCTTCACGAATGAACCCGGATTGTATAAGCTTGTTGACCTCAGCAACTATTGCCTCCATCAACTCCGGTCGAAAACGCCTCTGTTGCTGTTTAACAGGTTTGACATTTTCTTTTATATTTAACCGGTGTGTGGAAATTTGAGGGTCAAGCCCAGGCATATCTTCATAACTCCATGCGAACACATCTACATACTCTTTGATAAGGGATATAAGTTCCTCTTTTTCTAAAGGAGTTAGTGTGTCGCTTATGAAAATGGGTTTCGGATTTTCTTCCGTTCCCATATTAACCTGTATTAATTTGTCTTCTGTAGGCGGGTTACGCTGTTCAAAGCGGACATCCCAGAGAGTATTCATGTGCTTAGCCCAAGCGTCATCTTGAATGTCAATTGGTTCTTCGTCGCTTTCTGGCGCGGCTGAAACCATATTGATCGTCAAAGATTGAAACCAAGCACCGGTACTTATATCTGAATCATAATCTGGTGAAGATGTTTCTTCTTTATCCGAAGAACTCTCTTCATCCTTGGATGGCGATGAGGGTGGAGTAGACACATAACCTAACCCCCTGCGGGTCTTCTGATAATAATCAGGGCTCTCTCCTCTCGGTCTAAACGAGGGTATGAGATTCCGCCGCCCTTTTCCAAAGTTTAATCCCGGCTTCTGAGTAAAATTATATCCCATTTTCTCCATCATCTGTCGGGACCTTTGCTCATATAAGTGAAATTGAGGTGATGTTTGTTCATCACTTTCACTACTTTGTCTCTGTCGAGGCGATGTGGCCACTTTGCCGAACATGATCGGCCTTTGGGACTTCTGTCGGGGAGGCACTTCAAAGAATTGCCCTTGATCCTCGGTTATTTTTAATTGAGAGAGGAGGGAAGACCTGAGGGGCAAATGGTATGCCGCCAGAACTTCAAGTTCGGTCAGGCCATCCGCTTCGGTGGAGGTACAAGAGGGCTCAGACTCAGTAGCTACAGCATGCTCGTAGACTAACTTTACATTTTCATTAATAACCCATTCACTTTCTATTACATCCACTATATTATCAAGACCTAAGCTAAGATCTAGGTGAGGGTTGATTTCGTAATCACCCCCGTCATCTTCTCCAAGGAGCTCGTACTCAGTGTCGGCTTCATTGCCACTGTCGTCGGGCTTTGGAGACTTGCTAAGACTGTCATTGGAGGCTTCATGTGCTGGTTTGTAGAGTGCAGCATCTGTGAAGTAATTTTCCAACCCTTTGAATGGCTGCTTGTCAGCAATTAGTGTCCGGACCTCTCCTTCCTCATCGCAATATTTCATGCACTGGTGAAGAATTGACGGAACTATCATATGAGAGTGGATCCAAGGTCGCCCCAATAAAATATTGTAGGAGGTATCAGCGTCAATTACATAGCATGTAACCTCCGTTTTCAAGTCTCCAATTTGACACCGCAATCGGATCTTACCAAGAGGATGACTATTATTAGCGTTGAATCCATAGATGGTAGTGTGTGTAGCTGTCAAGCGATGAAGGGAAATCCCCAACAGCTGCATCAATCTACTGGGCACGACGCTGAGTGCAGAACCTGGATCAATCTGAATTCGGTCCACTTTTGTGGATCCGACATATCCAGTGAAATATAAAGGCCTATTATGCTTTATATTCCTCACCTGCATGTCTTTTGGAGAGAAGATAATTTGTGGGACCTGCCTCCTCACTTGATGACAGTGGGGGCAAGAGTCCCGCTCTTCGATGGCCGGCTCGACAATCTGAGCTAGAAGAGACTCAGAGTCTGCCAAGGCCTCTCTTAGAGCTTCACGTGTTAATTTTGATAATCTCAACAATTCGTAAAGCGTCACTCGCGCTGGGATATTAGCCAACTGCGCGATTATGTCAAATTCGAAGGGAGTTTCTTTGGCTCCTTCATCTCTGGTAGAATTCTTCTGGAAACGAAGTCTTTTCTGCTTCGCAGGCTTTGCAAGTTCTGCATAGATATCTTTTGGATCCACTCTAGTGTAGTCCTTAAGATATGTCTTTCCAGATCGAGTACTGGAAGGGCCTGCCCCATCTTGATGGGTGGCCATAGTTTCGGGTTCTTCTTCAGAATCTGTGAAGGCCCCCGAAGCTATATATTCTCCCTTTATATCCGCAGAAATGGCATTGACAGCCCGCTTCTTCTTTAGACCTTTTGAAGCAGTCCATTGTTCATCTTCCAACAAGTCGGGGTGAACCCACATAACTTCCCCCTTTTGGGTTGTTACGGGGAAAAGTCCCTCTTGGGCTTTGTTGTGCGGATCAAGATTCTTTGTAACTGCCTCACCCTTTGGGATTGGGGTCACTCCTACGGGGAACTCGTGGGTTCCAACCACTATAGTTGCCATATTGACAGTGACCTTCTTCTGCTCTTCCTTAAGCGTCAGAACCCCAGCTTCTATTAGTGCTTGGATCCTGTTCTTAAGGGGAAAACAATCCCGGGTAGGGTGTCCAACATTCCGGTGATAGAGACAGTAGTTGGGATCTTTTGTCTTACCAACGTCTTCTGGCTTCTTATTCTCCGGAAGTTTTAGCATTTCCTTCTTTTGGAGCAGGTGAAAGAGGACTGGTGTCTGTTCAGCTTTGAAAGTGTAATTCCTTTCTTGCTGCGGTCTAATTTGCCTTGACCCTCGCTGACCTTGAGATTTCGGCTCTGGCGGAGGACTGTTTTTTTGAGGAGCAGTTTCTGATGACATTACTGCTTTCCCTTTATTCTTGTTGCTGTTGTTTTGGGTATATGATTTACTACCCCCAGCACTTCTTGTCCCGCGGGACTCTTCAACTCGGCGAATCAAGTCTTCAGCTTGCTCTCCTTGTTTGAGCAGGTCCCTCCACGTCTTAGACTCTACGGCCCCCATTTTGAGGAGCACATTGGTCTTAAGGTTGTGTCGACAGGTTTCGACTAGAGTTTCCTGGATCATTCCGTGTTTACAATGTACGGACTTCTCCCGGAACCTTTCTATGAAATCTTTAACCGCTTCTTCTTCCCCCTGCCTAGTTGCAAGGAGGGAATGAACCGTAATCTCGGTGTCATCCTCGAAGAAACGTGAGAGAAATAATTTCTCAACATCTAATCAGGTATTAATAGTACCTGGGGGCAGCTGCATGAACCAAGTAAAGGCAGGCCCTCGCAAAGTACTTGCAAATACTTTGGTCATGATGGGATCATTACCCATTAAGTGTTCTGCTTGGGACAAGAAATAATAGATGTGCTGACTAGGCGATCCCTTCCCGTCATAGGGCTCCAACTTGAGCGGCTTATACTTTGGAGGATAGGGTACCACATCCCATTCTGCTGGATATGGTCTAGAGACTCCTGACTCCTTCAACTCTTTTTTACGCATCAAGGCTTCGAGTTGATTCTGTAACTTTTCAAGCTTTTCTTCATGCGGATCATGGAAAGAAAATCTATCTTTTTCCTCATGCATCGAGTGGGCTTTCTCCTCCTGTTCTTCTTCATTTGGATTCTTCTAGCCCTGTTTAGCATTATCTTCAACAACTTTTAAAAGTAACATCTTAAGGTCTTCAATCGTTTTCTGTTGCTCTCGAATCATTCTTTCTTGAGCCTCAAATCTCTGATTGATATCACCAGATTTATCTGCCATGTGCGATGCTGACTTCTGTAGCCGAGACGATATAGAGGATGGGGGCGAGGCTATAGCGGAATTATCGCTGTTCTCGTCGTAAGAACCCCCTGCGAGCTTCTTATAATTTCGGGGCGGGACGGCTCCTGATCTTAGTCGAGTAATACGATGAAGTTCATCATCGCTCGATTCTGAATCATCATCCGTCTCTGCAATTTTCTTCCCTTTTCCTACCATGTTGGAAGTTACAGCTCTCCCTTGTTTCAGGGGAGTGGTTCTTGTCTTCTTAGCAGGATTCTGGTTTGACTCATTTAATCGGTCGAACACAGATATCCTGTTCTTGCTGCAGCCACAGTTATTCATCACGGCTGATACTGCTGTCATAAGTTGCTGGCAATGGCAACTATGTTCAACTTGAAGTTGGTCTATGCCTCTCTTCTTAGAGAGATGCTCCCTGAGGTCAGTGCCTCTAGCCATGAAATCAAGAGGTCCATTCAACTCTTGAGAGTGTTTAGGAATCCACTGAAGCTTCTTTGATTGATCAACCCTGACTCTGGGGTCGAACCGTTCCTCGCGTGGCTTAGGAATAGCCTCGCGTTTCATATTGCGGGCCTGAAGAATAGCTCCGCGCTTATCCATACTAGCCTCGCGTTTCTCGCTGGCTTGGTGTGTCCTTGGAAGTTTAGCTTCTGGAATAATAGCCCCGCGTGAAGAGAAGTTCTTGCACGCTGGCTTATCTTTGCGATTAACGCAGATCATAGCTTCGCGCTTAGCGCGGTTTTTACGACTGACAACTATCTGCCAATCATCTTCCCGTTCCTTGTGGGTGTCAGAAGTCTTGCGTTTATTGCAAGTATCACTGGCTTCGCGTCTCTCGCTAGGCACAGTAATAGCCCCGCGTGGAGAATCACATGCTGGCTTTGAATAATTTTTATACTCGCGTAACTCGCGAGTGTTGGGTATTCTGCGACTAGCGCAACCCTTACTGGCTTCGCGTCTCTCGCTAGGCACAGTAATAGCCTCGCGTGGAGAATCACACGCTGGCTTTGAATAATTTTTATACTCGCGTAACTCGCGAGTGTTGGGAATCTTGCGTAACTCGCCAGTATTACCAGCCTCGCGTGGAAAATCACACGCTGGCTTTTCCTTGCTTTTAAGGCAAGTTGTATCTTCACGTTTAACGCGGTAGAGATTGGTCTCGCGGGTAGCGCGAGCCAATTTGCAAGGGACCATAGCCTCGCGTCCTCTAGAGTTAGCTCTGCGTCCAAGGCAGGCTTTGAGGGCTCTACGCCTCGCTCTCCGGTTCCTGTTCCGGAGTTGGGTCCTGGTCAGTCCAGTTCCCACGTCTTCTTCGGCAATCGGAAGCTCATCCTCGGCTAGGATTTCTTGTGTGGACTTCGGCGTTATAACCGTAGTCTCCAAGGATCCCCGTCTCTCGGTGGATACCTTTCTACCCGTCACTCGGGCATTGGAGTACATACGGCGATAGTGCCGTGTCTCATCCAAGTTACCTGATCCGGAGGAGAGGCACTCCTCATACTTTTGCTGGTCGATTTCAACGACCAGCGTGTCTACTTCGGATCCGATCAAGTCAACGTCCGATTGCGCCACAATCTCTTCATCAGTGAAAGAGATGGCTCCCACTGTGGTCGCCAGTTTGTTCGTCGCAAAAGATTCTTCGCTTCCTCCCATTGAATTAACTTAAATTACAACGAAAGTGAACAAGATATAAAAAGAGAACAAACGAGAGGATTTTATATTTCAATCTCTCTCTTTTACAATATTGTGGGATCTGTGGCGATGGGATCTGTCAAGCAGTTCCTTTGGACGATCGGTACATTGAAATCTTCTCTCTTGAAGATATCGGCCGACTATAGACGATCTTCTCTGGTTTTGATTTGTTCAAGGCTCTCTCGCGTAACTCGAACTTCTCAAGAACTCCAGAAAGAAGATGGTGACTTTCTCTGATCTTCACGAACTCAAGGCTCTCTGCGTAACTTGAATTCTCCAAGATTTCAAAAGATGATCAGCCAAGGCTTCAAGGCTCTCTCGCGTACTTGAATTGCCAAAGGATCAATAGGAGACTTCCAATGCCCCCCAAAAAGAAGACCCCCTAGGGTTTCACCAGGAAGGTATTTATAACCCCAGGTTAATGCAAGAGTTTCTATCTAAATAGAACTCGCATTCATCAAGGATTCCAATCAAATATCTTAGTTTTAATGAAATTCTGATTAGACTTGATTCGGGTATTTAGATAAGCCCAGAATCATAATCTCAATCAATTTGAGATTCTGGTTATCTGCTTACGCGGAGCTTTAATCGCATCATCCTCTGCGCTAAATAACCAAAACGCAGAGCTAACGCGGAGCTATTGATCATCTCCGCGTTTTACTCAAACGCGAGGCTAATATAAGCCAGACTGCGGAATCAACGCGGAGCTATTAAACATCTCCGCGTTTTATTCAAACGCAGGGTTAATATAACCAAACGCGGGGCTATTGAATTAGCTCCGCGTTCTGTTGTGGAAAATCCTTTTTACTTAGAAATTTTCACTGCCAACACTTAGGTCATCCCTCCTCTCCCGGTCTAAAATAGTTGAGGAAAAAGGTCACTACTTCGAAGTGCCTCCCCAGAGAGGATCCCAAAGGCCGATCATGTTCAGCAGGGTAATTACGTCACCCCGGCGAAAACAAAGTAGTGAAAGTGATGAGCAGACATCACCCCAATTTCACCTGTATGAACAAAAATCCCGCCAGATGATGGAGAAGATGGGTTATAATTTTACCCAGAAACCGGGATTAAACTTTGGGAAAGGGCGACGGAATCTTATACCCTCGTTCAGACCAAGAGGAAAGAGCCCTGATTATTATCAGAAGACTCGCAGGGGGTTGGGCTATGTATCTACTCCGCCCTCGTCACCCTCCGAACAAGAAGAGAGTTTTTCGGCCAAGGAAGATACATCTTCACCCAATCATGACTCAGATATAAGTACCGGTGCCTGGTTTCAGTCTTTGACAGCCAATATGGTTTCAGCCGCACCAGAAAGCGACGAGGAACCAATTGATGTCCAAGATGATTCCTGGGCTAAGCATATGAACACTCTCTGGGATGTCGGCTTTGAGCAGCGTGACCCGCCCACTGAAGACAAATTGGTTCAAATTAACATGGGAACGGAAGAAAATCCGAAACTCATCTTCATAAGTGACACGCTAACTCCATTGGAGAAGGAGGAACTTATATCTCTTATTAAAGAGTATATAGACGTGTTCGCATGGAATTACGAAGACATGCCTGGGCTTGACCCTCAAATTGCCACACACCGGTTAAATATAAAAGAAAATGCCAAACCTGTTAAACAACAACAGAGGCATTTTCGACCGGAATTGATGGAGGCAATAGTTGCTGAGGTCAACAAACTTATAAAATTGGGATTTATCCGTGAAGAACAACATCCTGATTGGGTGGCTAATATAGTACCGGTTCGTAAAAAGAACGGCAAAATCCGGATATGTATCGACTTTCGAGATCTGAATGCTGCATGTCCCAAGGATGAGTTTCCACTTCCCATCACCGATGTGATGATTGACAATACTTGTGGTTACGAGAAGATGTCCTTCATGGATGGCTTCTCAGGATATAACCAAATCAAAATGCACCCGGATGATGAAAAGCATACAGCTTTCAGAATACCGCTGGGGGTATACTGTTACACGGTGATGCCGTTCGGATTGAAGAACGCCGGTGCCACCTACCAACGAGCAATGAGTGTTATATTCAAAGAACACTTGCGCAAAACGGTAGAGTGTTATGTGGATGACCTAGCAGTCAAAAGTAAGAACAAAGAATATCATCTTCATGATTTAAGAACGGTTTTCGATCTTATGCGGAAACATCATTTAAATATGAATCCCACCAAGTCATTTATGGGGGTGTCAAGCGGGAAATTCCTTAGATTCATAATCACCTCAAAAGGAATTTTTCTCGACCCTGAAAAGGTGAAAGTGATTAGCGAGATGCCGCCTCCCCGCAATCTTAAGGAGTTGAGGGGGTTACAAGGAAAGCTCGCCTATATTCGGCGCTTCATTTCCAACCTATCAGGGCGATGCCAGCCGTTCTCCCGACTTATGAAAAAAGGGATTTCATTTGTATGGGATGAGGCATGTCAACAGGCATTTGATGACCTTAAAGAATACCTCACCAAACCTCCTGTTCTTATGGCACCAGTCCCTGAACAGCCCTTCCTTATATATGCAAGAGCCATGGACAATGCTTTAGGAGCATTACTTGTTCAATATAATGAGCACGGCCATGAACATGCCCTCTATTATTTAAGCAGGACAATGATCGGGGCTGAACAGCGATATACCCCGATTGAAAAGGAGTGTTTCGCCCTAGTGTTCGCTGTTCAGAAAATGCGACACTATCTTTCTGGGCAAACAATTCACGTCATATCACGAGTTAATCCCCTGAAGATTCTGATGACAAAACCGGGATTCTTAAATGGCCGGTTAGCGAAATGGGCTCTGCTCTTGTCGCTCTATGACATACATTTCGTCCCTCAAAAAGCCACGAAGGGACAGGCAATCGCCAATTTTCTTGCAGACCATCCAATTTGGTCCAATACCAAACAGACGTCAGAGGTCAACACAGCTAGCAAAGAACAACCATGGCAAATATTCTTTGATGGTGCTGTCAGACGATCTGCTGCTGGAGTGGGGGTTGTACTGATCTCCCCACACAAACATATATTGCTTAACGGTTACTCATTAACAGAACCGTGCATGAATAATGTGGCTGAATATAACGTGCTCATTATCGGCTTGAAAATGGCTCTACAACTGGGGGTGACCTATCTAGAGGCATATGGAGACTCTAAACTCATCGTCAATCAGATGACGGACGAGTATGAGGTCAGACATGAAGCCCTCATTCCCTATCATCAGCTAGCCATTGAACTAGCTGGATATTTTAAACAATTTTACATCTCTCATATATCTCGGAATGAGAATGTATATGCAGATGCCCTTACCGCATTAGCTGTAACATTGGCGATCCCGCCAGGTGAGGCTAAAAGCATCACTATTGGCAGCAGAGAGCTCCTCCATCCAGATACTGTTCTTCAAAATAAAGAAGTATGCCAAGCAGGCTTAACTTTGGAACCCCGTGATTGGCGATTTTCGTTTGTGGATTATGCTTTACATGGGATATTACCAGAAGATCCAAAGGAAGCCACCTCGATAAAGAGGAAGGCCCAGAGATTTTATTATGACCATAAACTTCAGATTTTGTATAGAAAGTCGAGAGACGGTCTGCTGCTACGCTGCATATCAAAAGCAGAAGCAGAAGAAGTGCTGAGAGAAACACACGATGGAGTATGTGGAGCTCATCAGCCCTATCCAAAACTTGGAGACCGCATAAGAAGGCTAGGATACTACTGACCGAGCATAATTACGGAAGCAATGGCATACGCTAAACGTTGTCATGAATGCCAAGTGCATGCCAATTTCATTCATCAACCCTTAGAATACTTTCACAATACTGCTGCTAGTTGGCCATTTGAGGCATGGGGAATGGATATTGTGGGGCCTATAACTCCCCCGTCATCCAGAGGACATCGGTTTATTCTTGCAATAACCGATTATTTTTCAAAATGGGTCGAAGCCGTGCCCATGAAAGAGGTGAAGACGACAGATGTGATCAAGTTCATCAAGCATCATTTACCGTTTTGGCGTCATGTGATCAAGCTTGGCGCCTCTGACCTAAACCTGGTGTGTCTGGTTCTCAAGTTTGAACACCTCCAGTCTTTTATTAGGCATGCGCAGTTTAGCGCCTCTGACCTAAACCTGGTGTGCCCAGTTCTCAAGTTTGAACAGCCTCCAGTCTTTTCTTAGGCATGCGCAGTTTAGCGCCTCTGACCTAAACCTGGTGTGTCTGGTTCTCAAGTTTGAATCACCTCCAGTCTTTTCTTAGGCATGCGCAGTTTAGCGGCTCTGACCTAAACCTGGTGTGTCTGATTCTCAAGTTTGAACTACCTCCAGTCTTTTCTTAGGCATGCGCAATTGAGCGCCTCTGACCTAAATTTGGTGTGCCCAGTTCAAGTACGCGAGAGAGTCTTGAACAACCGCCAATCTTTTTCTTAGGCATGCGCAGTTTAGCGCCTCTGACCTAAACTTGGTGTGCCCGGTTCTCAAGCTTGAACCGCCTCCAATTTTTTTCTTAGGTATGCGCAATTGAGCGCCTCTGACCTAGATCTGATGAATTACCCAGCGCCGATTAGGCAATGGGGAGAGAAATAGTTTCTCGCCAACCCTTTCATACTGGGGTAAAAAGTATGAATTACCCAATGCCGATAAGGCAAAGGGAAGAGGAGAAGTTTGGCATTTAAGCCCAAACGAAATCCTCGATAACTCACCATGTTAAGGGGAACAATATGGCTAGCCCAACTCAAACGGTAGTTGGTAAAGCCTAATCAAATCCGTTGATAGCTGGGGGTTTGCTAAAAATCCCATAAACCCTGTCATGTTAAGATCTTACCTCTGACAATATGATTCGAAAAGCTGTACCTAAACAACTAAATCATTTTGATGACAAGTTATCTGTTGAGCAAACAAATTTTGTAGCCAGCAGGTAAAAGAATCAAATGATTATCTTTATTTCATCAAAAGAATGAAGTTACAAAAATTCTTTTATAACAAGTTCTTATTATAAAAAGAATAAAAGAATAGAAGAAAACTATGGATCTCCTAGAAGCTTCAGCTTGTTCATCACCTCGTCAATCACCTGACGACGATTTGCTTCTATGGAGTATTGAGCCTCCTGAAGTAAGACATCGTCATTTATTGCAAGTTGGTGAGTCAGACGCTGACGAGAGTCTTCTATATCACGGCTCCTTATTCCCTCCTCCTGCTCGACCTGCCCCTGTTGGAGGATTAGCTCTTCTCACTTTTTAACAGATTTCCCTAACTTAAGCTCATTGGCTACTATGACCGCCCGAGCTTTAGCGATGGTCTCCTAGGCTCTAAGGATTTCGGTCTGGCTTCCCCCAATTTCAGAGTCCACTGTCTCCAAGCTCTTAAAGATGGACTCCCGACTAGCTTGAAGCTCTGCCAACTCTCGGGATCATGCTTCTTCCTGTTGTACTAGTTCTTCTCGGCACGCCGTTAATTCCACCCGAAGCCGTGCCATCTCTATTGCGGTAATCGCTTCCACGTCCGCTTGGTGAACAGTGTTTAACGTGTTCACCTGCTCTTCTAAAGCATTAAAGCGGGCCCGGTAGGGAGCTGCTCGGTCCTGTCCCCCGATTCTTTCAATATTATCCAAATAGCTGGATAACATCGGACGGCCAAGACTAAAAAAATCCATGCCGCCAGAGATCATCTCGACACATCTTCTGAGCAACCGTATAAAGTCATTAACGCTATAGTTGAAGAGCTCCTCAGAATGATTCACGGTGCCTGTATTCAAAACAGGCAGCGCTAAAGAAGATGTCGCTGGAGGAAGAGCGGTACCCACTGGAATTGAAGAAGAGGAAGCTTGTCCTTGCACCAGGTTCACAACATGCGGAGCCAGTAAGGCCAATGCAGATTTGGCAGAGCTAGGAACCAGAGGGAAAGCGACGCTAATACAGATCACCTGGACAGTGCCACCGACAGGAGAAGAGGAGGGAGTATTTCCACCAGAAGCTCCCCCAGTTGTGGAAGTAGCTTCGAACGAAAACTTCAAGTTATCCTCATCCCCTGCAGGAAGACTCGAAGCTGGAAGAGTTACAGGTGTCTCGATAGCCATTATGATAGAAGGCGTTGACATTGCTGGTTAAGGAGCAGAAGGTGCACCAAAGACCACTGGAAAGGTCTCAGTGGAGCAGACCGGTGGTGTTGGAGACGGCATACTTGGAGATGGTGTAGCCTCTTTTGCAGAGGCCGCAATAACAACTTCTGTTCTTTCATCACTCCCAAGTTCATCAATGGGAGGAATGGATGAGAGAATTGGACATGTGGTCGGCATGAAATAATCAACGTCAAACTCGCTGGCAGAGCTACCCAAACCACCCACTGAGCCAGTAGCGCCCGAATAGTCTACCCTGTCATCGGACTCCGCCTGGGTAGTTGAGTGCATTGGTGAGAGGAACTGACCGCCTGCATCAGGAAACAGGTTAATGGTGTTATAAAGTAAAATAACAGACAAAAGACAAAATGTTAAGAGCCATACCTGGAGATACAAGTCCAGTTGTCGGACTTGAAGGGGGAGCTGCTGTCGTTTCCAACAGCGTACTCATCTCGCTACCTAGCGGTTGCGCCACGGGATGTACAACGGGTTCTACGGTTGGCGGAGCCGGAACCTCGGGAATATTTGGAGCTCCAACAGGTCCACTCTCCCCTGCCGGCGCAGGAGGTAGAGCTGAAGCTAGCAGGTCTGAAGCAAGTTTGATAATATGATAAATTACTACAAGCGCACAGTATCGGTGTAACGCTGTACAGGTCGTCCCACAGGGATCTAGGGTGTTTTGCGATTCTTACTAATTCTATAGTCTAACGGATTAACAAAGAATTTTAGGTTGAAGTTTGGTTGTTCTAATTAGCATAGGATCTAGAGTCCACTAGTTTCCAACCATGTTCTTACTTCTATTATCTTCTTCTCTCATAAAAATTTGATCTTTTTAGTTTAACTTTTATTTAAAGTGCCCTAAGTATGAGCTATCAAGTGGTTTGCAAGCATAACTCATCAAAGATACTACTTTTCATAAAAACAAACTAAATCTTTAGATAATTCAATGAAAAAGATAAAATCAACAACCCCAAACCCTAACTAAGCATAGGCTATCAAGAAACCTAATTCAAGTATAACCTATCAAAGTTTTAATCTTCGAATTCTTGTATTTTAATCTTTTTAGAGAAAAATCATATCTTTATTTATTTTTATTCAAGAAGAAAAATATTTGAAAGCAATTATATGGTGAATCCTAACTTCATCTATATCCTAGAGCTAAACTAATTAGCTACTCATGATTCTAGAAAGCAATTAAATATAATCTAGAAAGCAAATAAATTTATAGTAGAAAGCAATTAAATCTATCTAGAAAGCAAATAAAGATCTCAAAACAATGGCTTACCTCTGGAGCACGGTATTGTGGCCGCCACCCCTTCAGAAAAACCTTAATTTTATTAAATTAAAAATGAGTACAAACTAAATCCTAATCTACATTAACTACTGCTTAAAAACTTAGAATGCAAGGATACGGCCAATATATATGATTCAGAAATTAAACCCTAATTATAGCAGAACTGGAAAACCATAAAATTACATCGAAGCCACGGGAGAAATTTTGATGCGTGGGACCCAAATTGGACCGCTATTTGGTTTCCCAAACCGCCATTTGGCGGCTCAATTTTGGAGAAATAGGTTTAAATTTCTTGGACACAAGTCACTTGTCTTGTACGTTGAAGTTACTTGACTGTATTTGATTTTGAGTCTCTGTAACATCGTAGTCTCGTAGTTTTGCCCACATTAGTAACTTTTCTGGCTTGATTTCCTTCTCCGACTTTGATTTCATGCCATCTCCTTGTACGAATCGGATTACCTGAAAAAACACTAAAAATACGCGAGTAACATTTATTTATATACAAAAATAGATAAAATATGAGAGAAAAAAATACAATATATGATACTTATTACACCCCCACACCTATCTTTTGCTAGTTCTCGAGCAAAACCTAAACCTAAAAAGAAAAAGAAAAATCCTAACTTACTTTCGCAGGAATCGCGACTGCACTTAGCACGTGCAATAAGCCTTTAAACCCCTAGGATACCCTAGTGGACGAGTGTTGTCTCGTGAGGGTTTGCAGTGAATATACCCACAAAATTCATGAAGAAAATAGATTAAGGAATAAAGAAAGAAAAAAAATAAGGATAACCAAAAATCAAGAAAAATAGAAATTTTATACAAAAGAAAGAAAAATCTCTTGTTTTTATGATATTTTCATCAATTAATCTCACTAATATACAAACTCAAGAACGCATTTAGATTATCAATTTTCAAATCACTTATCATTTTAATCAAAAATTTAAATCCTATCTTTCAATACCTACTAACAGATAATTCATTGGCTTCTATACAACTACGTGCACGTGTGATAGTTTATTTCGGCCTTAGACTCAAACTCTAACTCATGATTCATCTCCTCTCTCATAACAAATTTTTTTCTTTTTTTTTTTTTTTTTTTTTTTAAGAATATTTCACCTTTCATGCGAATATTCACGCTTGCTTAATACCCGATTACTTGGTTCATACTCTTTTCTTTTTTCTTTTTCTTTTTTTTTTAGAATATTTCACCTTTCATGCGAATATTTACGCTTACTTAGGCGCAAAGTACCCGATTACTCAGATCATACTCTTTTTTTCACTCTTGAGACTATTGCCTTAATACCAGGCACACCCCATTATTTTATCACTCTCGAGACTATTGCCTTAGGCTCACCCCATTATTTTATTCTCACTTTTTTTCTTTTTTTTTCTTTTTTTTCTCTTTTTTTTGTTTAGAGAGAGAAAACTTACTCAATCGTTATCATTTTTGTCCTTAATCTAATAAACTATTATGAAGTGAAAAATAGATGTATACTTGCCTCAAAACTACTGTTAGCAATATTTATTTTTTGGATTTTGATATTTTTCATAAAATTCAAAGTGTATCATCCAATCTACTCTCCTATCCAATTTCAAATCTAAATTTGTTCCTTTATCTGTAAGTAGTTTGATCTATTGATAAAAAAACATAAGTTTTTTTAATTTATTTTTCTTTTCAGTTTTTTTTAATTTTTTTCAGTTTTTTTTATTTTTTCAGTTAGCTACCCTAAAAACTACCTAAAGTGTAAAATAAAGAAACCCAAAAATCTAAAAAAAAAATCCAAAAATCTAAAAAAAAAAAAATCCTACAAATAAAAATAAAATCCTAAAAAAATAAAAATCTCCTAAAAACTACTCCCCCACACCTAAACTTATGTATGCCCTCATACACAAACCAAGGGTGGCAAAAAAAAAAAAAAAAAACTAGTATACAAATATTATACACTTATTAGAAAATTCAAAAGGTTACGACCTCTTGATCGCTTTCCACTCTCATAATGTGTCCTTTTATGTTTTGATATGGATGAACTTAGCCTTTTTGTCAATTTTGCATTTAATCTCTCAATCTTATTTTTAATTTTTCTTAATTTATTTCTACCCTTCTTTCTTTTATTCAGTAGTAAAGTTTTGAGGTTAGAAAGCGTACCGTTATCGTCCATATTCGACCAACGAGCATCTTTCATGGCAATAAGTATTTTGGTTTTATCAACATGTGAAATATCATACTCACTTTTATGTAACGGAATCATGAGCTCGATTTTGGATCGTCCTTCCAAATCATTGGGTACTATGACCTCTTCTTTTTGATATTCCTTCCTTCCCTCAATTATTATGGCTTGTCATGCAAATTTTCTTCAAACCTGTCATCAAAATTCTCAAAAGAAAATGCCATACTAGTGGACTTATCATTAGTCAAGTTATTATGAATGGATAAAAATTCTTCTTCACAATTTCCATCAAAAGAAACAAATGATAATGTGTCACTAGCAAGCTCACCATCAAGCAAAATATTTTCTTTATCACTGGTTTTATCATAATTATCTTCACAATGGTCTAAAATAGGTTGATCACAATGTTGAATTATAGACTCATCATGCACAAAACTATTTAATTCATTTTGAATCATATCTACTTCAGAAGATGACTGGAGTGATTGCTCGTTGGAGTCAGATATGTTCAAACTATTAGATGTTTGATCTATAAAAAGTTTAGCTTGAGAAATCGCTTTGAGAAGATCTTCCATACAAGCTGCAGTTTTAGAGGATGAATTTTGAGAGGATGATTTTAACAAACCTTCTATACCTTCCTCAATTCTACGTCTTTGTTCCTCAGACTCATGATTGTAATTTTCCTTATTTTCTTCAAATGATTGCATCTCGAGATCATGAGTGAAATTTGAAGGTGAATATGATGGATCCGTATATATTTTTGATGACAGATATGAAGTGTTTGTAGCTAAATTCTCATGACATGCATATTTTGCTTCTAATCTTTTTAATCTTTCATCTAACATGTTCAATTGAATATCTTGTTCATGATTAAATGTAGAACATGAAGATGAATAGTCCATAAAGAAAGGATCAGATAGAGGACTCTCTTGATATGGCTCTTGATTATATGCAAAATTAGAATTATTTATCCATTCATAATTGTAATTTTGTGTATAAGAAGCACTCGTAGGTTCATTATATGTATAGTGAATTTGATTATGACCTAGTCCTAGCGAACTTCTTATCCATGGACACTGATAATAATTATGATATGGATCACGACAATGATAACAACCAGTTTGATTTTGAAACATTTTTTTTAATTTTTTTTTTGAAAAAAAAATGGAGATTGTATAGGTCGAGCTGAAGCAGGATAACAACCAGGTCAACCACTCTCCCCTGCCGGCGCCGGAGGTAGAGCTGAAGCTAGCAGGTCTGAAGCAAGTTTGATAATGTGATAAATTACTGCAAGCGCACAGTAACGGTGTAGCGCTGTACAGGTCGTCCCACAGGGATCTAGGGTGTTTTGCGATTTTTACTAATTCTATAGTCTAACGGATTAACAAAGAATTTTAGGTTGAAGTTTGGTTGTTCTAATTAGCCTAGGATCTAGAATCCACTAGTTTCCAACCATGTTCTTACTTCTATTATCTTCTTCTCTCATAAAAATTTGATCTTTTTAGTTTAATTTTTATTTAAAGTGCCCTAAGTATGAGCTATCAAGTGGTTTGCAAGTATAACTCATCAAAAATACTAGTTTTTATAAAAACAAACTAAATCTTTAGATAATTCAATGAAAAAGATAAAATCAACAACCCCAAACCCTAACTAAGCATAGGCTATCAAGAAACCTAATTCAAGTATAACCTATCAAAGTCTTAATCTTCAAGTTCTTGTATTTTAATCTTTTTAGAGAAAAATCATGTCTTTATTTATTTTTATTCAAGAAGAAAAATATTTGAAAGCAATTATATGGTGAATCCTAGCTTCATCGACATCCTAGAGCTAAACTAATTAACTACTCATGATTCTAGAAAGCAATTAAATATAATCTAGAAAGCAAATAAATCTATAGTAGAAAGCAATTAAATCTATCTAGAAAGCAAATAAAGATCTCAAAACAATGGCTTACCTCTGGAGCACGGTATTGTGGCCGCCACCCCTTCAGCAAAATCCTAATTTTATTAAATTAAAAACGAGTACAAACTAAATCCTAATCTACATTAACTACTGCTTAAAAACTTAGAATACAAGGATACGGCCAATATATAGGATTCAGAAATCAAACCCTAATTATAGCAGAACTGGAAAACCATAAAATTACATCAAAGCCACGGGAGAAATTTTGATGCGTGGGACCCAAATTGGACGCTATTTGGTTTCCCAAACCGCCATTTGGCAGCTCAATTTTGGAGAAATAGGTTTAAATTTCTTGGACACAAGTCACTTGTCTTGTACGTTGAAGTTGCTTGACTGTATTTGATTTTGAGTATCTGTAACATCGTAGTCTCGTAGTTTTGCCCACTTTAGTAACTTTTCTGGCTTGATTTCCTTCTCCGACTTTGATTTCATGCCATCTCCTTGTACGAATCGGATTACCTGAAAAAACACTAAAAATACCCAAGTAGCATTTATTTATATACAAAAATAGATAAAATATGGGAGAAAAAATACAATATATGATACTTATCAATAGCCACTTCTTGGGGGGCTATTAAAGTTCTCGGAGCCAACTTCTGCTTCTTACCGGGCCTTTTCTTTAAGGTACCGCGGCGTTTGAGAGTTGGACTCCAGGGACGAATGACAACAGGTTGGGGAGCACCTCCGACGTCAGGGTTGTCATCATCATTATTATCATCATCATCGCCAGACTCGCTGACGTCTGATGGTTCAGCCGCTGCGCCAAGGAATTCTTCCATTCCTTTTATTCTCACTCTTGAAGCACCCTGGCGGCTAATGTAGAAAGCTTCGATCTCCTTGCAACAGCTTCGGTTGAGGGAGAAATGAGGCATATAAGCATTTGCGACGCGATACCATGTGAAAAAACTGAGAGTCATGGCCAATTCTGGCAACTTCTGTGGAAGAGCAAATTCTGCGCCAGTCCCGCCAGCTGCGAAATGAAACCAGCTGCGGGCACCTTCGTACAAGTTCCCCTCATAGGTAAAACTCCTGCTTGGATTACCCACATAGAGTTGGGAATATCCAAATTGGCGAGCAAAGCGACTCGGGATGTACGGTTCGATAAGACATTTACTGTCTTGACGGTATACCAGATGCCCGGGCCGAATATTGAGAAGCCACCAGAAAGCTCCTAAGGATAAGACAGTAAAATTGTTTGCGACTACAGTATCCTTCAACTTCAATCCGTATTCTCCACCAGAAAAGTCAGGGAAGCACCTGAAAATCTCATAGTTCTGGTATTGCCGGAGAGTCTTACGGATTTGGGACATATAATATTGCTTCCATGAGGAACGCTCATATAGCTCCACAAGATAACACTTGTCACCTGAGCGGCGTGAAGCAGCACTCATATGAGAAGGGCAGTGCATTACGAACCATGCCATCAGATAAGTGTAAGGAAGCTCCACCCTAGGGTTCGGAGTCTTCACTTGAGCGATCTCCTTCAACTTGCCTTTCCCTTTTCCCTTGCCCTTGTCGGCAGGGATGAAGTCATTGCAGAGGATTCGCAATCCATGATGTAGATTGCACACCATAGCAGGAAGAAGTCCGAAAGGTCAGCCGTATGCAAGGAGAACTGTTGGATATACCACAGTCATTGCAATTGCCTCTTTTGGCAATGACGGCACGACACATCTCTTCAGCCACAACATCAATAACCCAGCAATAAGGCCCCTGTTGGATACTGGGGACTGTGCCTGATAATGGTAACTCTTGAATGAGATACCAGGACCGAATCCACCTTCATTGGATTCAGTAGTATAAAGCGTTAGCCGGGTCTTGGCAATGCGGTGCTCAATCTCTGTGATGTAGACAGGAGTATGGCCATGGACAGTTGTTGAACTATCCTTAGAATTCAGATTGGCGAAGAGGTAATCAACCCATTTTTTGTGGCCGATACCTTGATTACGCACACCTGCTAAGTCAGCACAGATGCGGTTGTGGCACATCATCTCCCAATATGTGGCATAGATGCGCTCATCCTTCGCCAGTAGCATGTTCAACTCCTCAGTGGTGGGGATATACTCCTCATAGGGGATTTCGCCCATTGAGAGCCCAGAGACTTCAAACATTTCATGGAGAGCAAATCCTAACTCACCCACTGGCGTAAAAAGAGTGCAGGTTTTGGGATTGTACACCTCCAGAAAGCAGAAGAAATGATAAGCGCTCTGAGGGAACCCGAATTGAACGTTTCTGATGACTTTATACAAGCCAATCTCCTTCAGAATAGGTTCATGAGAATCCAACATGTACTGGACGAGGCGGGCCCACCACATGTTGCCAGAAGAGTAAACCCAGCCAGGCATCCTAAAGTCACTAGCCGGGTACTGACCATCTTTCGCCAGGAACTCACTTAAGAAAGTTCTTGCGCGGATGGGAACTTCTCCTACTGGGAGCTCCTTGCCAAAACGGCCTAGAAGCAAACCAGTAATGCATCTGGGGGGACCATCTTGATAAACCCCTTGTGCACCAAATTTGCCCGTTGGGACGCCATCTTGCTCTTGAGTTAGTCCCCACTTTAACTCCCGAGGCATCGCTAACCTCTGAAGATAGATCAGGGGATAGCTACGATCCATTTCAGGCAGAAATATTAAAGCTTCGCCAGAGTTATATAGAGTTCGCCGCAAAAGTTTTTTTGCTTCCTTCCATCGAATACAGCTTAGATTACAATGAAAGTGAACAATAGATATAAAGAGAACAAACGAGAGGATTTTATATTTCAATCTCTCTCTTTTACAATATGTTGTGTGGGATCAGTGGCGATGAGATCTGTCAGGCAGTTCCTTTGGATGATCGGTACGTTGAAATCTTCTCTTTTGAAGATATCGGCCGACTGTAGACGATCTTCTTGGTCTTTGCTCTTCATGAATCCAAGGCTCTATGCGTAACTTGAATTCTCTGAGATGCTGAGAAAGACGATCACAAAAGGCTTCAAGGCTCTCTCGCATACTTGAATTGCCAAAAGATCAAAAAGAAGACTAAAGCCAAAAAAGAGGACCCTTAGGGTTTTACCGAGAAGGTATTTATATCCCCAGGATGATTTGAGAGTTTCTATCTAAATAGAATTTTCTCTCATCAGGGATTCCAATCAAATATTTAATATTGATTTAAATCTCTTGATTTAGAATTCTGATTGGACTTGATTTGGTATTTGGATAAGTCCAAATCATAATCTCAATCAGTTTGAGATTCTGGTTATCTGCTCACGTGGAGCTTTAATCGCATCAAAACGCGGCGCTAAATAACTAGTGCGCGGAGCTAACGCGGAGCTATTGAACTTCTCCGCATTTACGCAAACGAGAGGCTAAAAATAGCCAGACGCGGGGCCATGGATTAGTTCCGCGTTCTGTTGTGGAAAACTCTTTTTATTCAAAAATTTTCACTGCCAACAAAACCCCCTCCAAAGTTTTCAAAATGGCTTAGATTTTAGCAAATTTTGAAATACTTTGGATCTTCAAATTGAAACGCGGAGTTAGAATACCAAGTCTCCTTCGCGTTATGCTCGCCTACGCGGAGCTAATCAGCTTCACTTTATTTTCAGTGAAATGAGTAATTGCTTCATTAATTACTCCCGAATTTCTACGCCGAATACCAAGCGGCGGAAATCCTGTTTAAATAGAGCTCTCGACTCATCTTCTTCTTCATTTCACCCGAAGAATTTCTGAGAGCTCAGAGCTTAGGCAATTCCGGCAATCGAGCGGCTTATGTTGACGAATGATCTTCAATTGATCTTCGTTTAATTCTCCATAGATTTTCACCATTAGGATGTCAGTTCAGAGGAGTTTGGCTAGACGCACATTGGTCAGCGTTAATGGCAGTGGCCGTGGAAGTAGATGCGACAGCGAACCAGTCTATGCAGCGTCTTTCAAAGGTAAAAACCTTAACTCTTGGGCTTCTAAGAACCATCTTGAGATGTTTTGGCTCGGTTTAATCCGGCCAATTGTTTACTTTACCGGCGAGATCGCCAATCTCTGGCCGTAAGGCTTTGAAGGAGAAGAAGAAGTCAGAGAGGAACTCTGATCTTTCTCTACGCGAAGTTATCGCGTCATCCTCGCGCTTGAAATGCATGGCTATTTTGACTAGCAGTCGCTTTGAAACGCGAGGCTATGAAAGAGAAGGAAAAGGCAGAGAAAAACTCTGTCACGCAAAGCTATCACATCATCCTCTGCGTTTTAAAACGCGAGGCCATTTCATCTGCACGCGAAGTTAGCTTAGCTCCGCGTTCTTATACTTAGAAGATTTTCCAAATTTTTGTGAAACTCCTGATTCTTCTTTTGCAGTGAATCAGGTTCAATCTGATGACTTGGGATGTAGCTTCTCCCTGATATATCTTCAAAAGCAGGTTATGCACCGATCTTCATTAACGAAAGTAATTCTAAGGAAGCCAGAACCATATGCTTTACAACATAGTTGCAGGTTTCAAGCTCTGGCTCCTTTTGAAGGAGTTACAAGAACTCTGCGGCAGCCCATTAAGTTTTCTTGAGGACCATTTCTGTTAGATGACAATCTCTGTTGCTTTCCAAAGCGATGAAGATGATCATCTAAGGGCTTGCAGCGCTTCAAATTCAACTTGTGCTTCATTTCAGGTGACAGATCCTAGTTGACATTTGCAGAGGAGATCTCTTGTATGTGAACCATGGAATTGAACTTCAACACCTCGCGGAGGAATCTGACCGTTAGGTTATTGATGAGTCGATGAATATGTAGAAGCTTTTGGGAGAGCTATAACTCCTTTTTTGTAATTTCTTCTTTTATAAATAAAGGCAAATTATTTTCCTCTCTATCTGTCGGCTTCAAGAATCTGAAGTGATCGGACAAGGATCATCTTTAATTTAGCCAAAAATTCAAGTTTTTCATGAGAACGCGAAGCTAAAATACCAAGTTATCTTCGCGTTTCGCGGAGTTGCATAGAGTAGCACGGAGTTAATATCTTCGCTTTTTTCCATCATCACACGAGGCTAATAGCTCCGCGTTTTGGAGAGTAACTGACCAGTCATTTTCTCCGAAATCCGCGCCGAACTCCAAGAGGCGGTTTCCCTTATTTAAACGAAATCTCCATTTCTTTTCTTCTCACTTCATTTGAGAATTTTCCAGAAACCCTAGAGATTTAAGCGATCAGAGCTTAGGCGACCCTAGCGTTCTCCAACCGATTTTCTTCCCATTTCTCGTCGATTTTCCTCAAGTTTCAAGCAATGGCACCCAAAACTCATGCTACTTCTCGTGCAGCTCCATCATCGGCGACTGACGCAAGCAGTGGTGGCAGCGGCCATGGCGGCGACGCGCCAGCCCACATTTTGCCTATTGGGGTAAGAATCTCTCTATCAAGACTCTTTAAAATATTTTTAGAGTGACTTGGCTTGATTTTAACTGATCGATCACTTCTTTCATCGGCGAGATCGCCGTACTCCGGCCGTAAGGCTTGGAGAAGAAGAAAAGTCTCTGGCTTTCTTCTTATGCGAAGTTATCACGTCATCCTCGCACTTTTGAAGCGCGGGGCTATTTTGAGTAGCAGTCGCGTTGAAACGCGAGGCTCTTTTAAGTAGCAGTCGCGTGGAAACGCGAGGCTCTTTTGAGTAGCAGTCGCGTGGAAATGCGAGGCTCTTTTGAGTAGCAGTTGCGTGGAAACGCGAGGCTCTTTTAAGTAGTAGTCGCGTGGAAAAGCGAGGCTCTTTTGAGTAGCAGTCGCGTGGAAACGCGAGGCTCTTTTAACTTCTACGGGGTCTAATCTTTAGCTTCGCGTGGCGCTATTTTAGCTTCGCGCGTTCTAATTTTTAGCTTCACGCGTCCATATTTAGAAAAATTTTCTGTTTTATAGAAACTTTTCTAACTCTACTTTTTCTTCTTGCAGTAGGGTACTCGGCGGAAGCTCTTCCCCATAAGAACTATTTTGGCTTTGCAGGCGGTTCTGATCCATCAGATCAATTTCGCTTCACCACGATCTTGGCTGCATATAACCCTAACTTGAGAGACCGTAGGGAGAAATTGATCAAATACCATCCTACTACTGCACGCGAGATCATCACTGATGCAGCTTTCGAAGATGTGAACAGAGAAGCACTAGATAAGCCCGCGTTTCTCTTTGGGGACCAGATAGAGCAATCAGATCCTATTCGAAGAGGACTGCATGTGACTATATAACTCTGGCGAAGCTTTAATGTTTCTGCCTGGGATGGATCGTAGCTATCCCCTGGTCTATCTTCAGAGGCTGGCGATGCCTCGGGAGTTAAAGTGGGGACTAACTCAAGAGCAAGATGGCGTCCCAACGCGAAAATTTGGTGCATAAGGGGTTTATCAAGATGGTCCCCCAGATGCATTACTGGTTTGCTTCCAGGCCGTCTTGGCAAGGAGCTCCCAGTAGGAGAAGTTCCAATCCGCGCAAGAACTTTCTTAAGTGAGTTCCTGGCGAAGGATGGTCAGTACCCGGCTAGCGACTTTAGGATGCTTGGCTGGGTTTATTCTTCTGGCAACATGTGATGGGCGCGCCTTGTTTAGTACATGTTGGATTCTCATGAACCCATCTTGAAGGAGATTGGTCTGTACAAGGCCATTAGGAACGTCCAATTCGAGTTCCCTCAGAGTGCATATCACTTTTTCTGCTTTCTGGAGATGTATAACCCCGAGACCTGCACTCTTTTTACCTCAGTGGGTGAGCTAGGGTTTGCTCTCCACGAGATGTTTGAAGTTTCTGGGCTCTCAATGGGCGAAGTCCCCTACGAGGAGTACATCCCTACCACCGAGGAGCTGAACATACTATTGGCGAAGGACGAGCGCATCTATGCCACATACTGAGAGATGATGTGCCACTACTGCATCTGTGTTGACTTAGCAGGTGTGCGTAATCAAGGTATCGGCCACAAGAAATGGGCTGATTACCTCTTCGCCAATCTGAATTCTAAGGATAGTTCAACAACTGTCTATGGCCATATTCCTGTCTACATCACAGAGATTGAGCGCCGCATTGCCAAGACCCGGCTAACGCTTTATATTACTAAATCCAACGAAGGTGGATTCGGTCATGGTATCTCATTCAAGAGTTACCATTATCAGGCTCAGTCCCCGGTGTCCAACAGAGGCCTTATTGCTGGATTCCTGATGCTGTGGCTGAAAAGATGTGTCGTGTTGTCGCTGCCCAAAGAAGCAATTGCAATGACTGTGGAATATCCAGCAGTTCTCCTTGCATACGGTCGACCTTTTGGACTTCTTCCCGCTATGGTGTGCAATCTACAGCATGGATTGCGAACACTCTGCAATGACTTCATCCATGCCAATAAGGGCAAAGGAAAAGGGAAAGGCAAGTCGAAGGAGATCGCTCAAGTGAATACTCCGAACCCTAGGGTGGAGCTTCCTTACACTTATCTGATGGCATGGCTCGTTTTACACTGCCCATCTCTGATGAGTGCTGCTTCACGCCGCTCAGGTGACATGTGTTATCTTGTGGAACTGTATGAACGTTCCTTATGGAAGCAATATTATATGTCCCAAATCCGTAAGACTCTCCGACAACACCAGAACTATGAGATTTTCATGTGCTTCCCCGAATTTTCTGGTGGAGGATACGGATTGAAGTTGAAGGATATTGTAGGAGCAAACAATTTTACTGCCTTATCCTCAGGGGCTTTCTGGTGGCTTCTCAATATTCGGCCCGGGCATCTGGTATATCGTCAAGACAGTAAATGTCTTATCGAACCATACATCCCGAGTCGTTTTGCTTGCCAATTTGGATACTCCCAACTCTATGTGGGTAATCCAAGCAAGAATCTTGTCTATGAAGGGAACTTGTACGACGGTGCCCGTGGTTGGTTTCATTTCGCAGCTGGCGGGACCGGAGTTGAATTTGCTCTTCCACAAAAGTTGCCAGAATTGGCCATGACTCTCAGCTTTTGCACATGGTATCGCGTCGCAAATGCTGATGTGCCTCATTTCTCCCTCAACCGAAGCTGTTGCAAGGAGATTGAGGCTTTCTACATTAGCCGCCAGGGAGATTCGCGAGTAAGGATAAAAGGAATGGAGGAATTCCTTGGCGCCGCGACTGAACCTTCAGACGTCAGCGAGTTTGGCGATGATGATGATGATAATAATGATGATGACAATCCTGATGTTGGAGGTGCTCCCAACCTGTCGTTACTCAACCCTGGAGCCCGACTCTCAAATGCCGCGGTGCCCCAAAGAAAAGACCTGCCAAGAAGCATAAGTTGGCTCCGGGAACTTTAATAGCCCCCCAAGAAGTGGCTATCAAGTTTGCTTCAGATCTGCTGGCTTCAACTCTACCTCCAGTGTCGGCAGGGGAGAGTGGACCTGTTGGAGCTCCAAATGTTCCCGAGGTTCCGGCTCCTCCAACCGTAGAGCCCGTTGTACATCCCGTGGTGCAACCGCTGGGTAGCGAGATGGGTATGCTATTGGAAACGACGACAGCTCCCCCTTCAAGTCCGATAACTGGACTTGTATCTCCAGGTATGGCTCTTAATATTTTATCTTTTGTCTGTTATTTTTACTTTATAACACCATTTACCTGTTTCCTTATGCAGGCGGTCAGCTTCTCTCGCCGATGCACTCAACTACCTAGGTGGAGTCCGATGACAGGGTGGACTATTCGGGCTCTACTGGCTCAGTGGGTGGTTTGGGTAGCTCTGCCAGTGAGTTTGACGCTGAATATTTCACGCCGACCACATGTCCAATTTCCTCATCAATTCCTCCCATTGATGAACTTGGGAGTAATGAAAGAACAGAAGTTATTATTGCGGCCGCTGTAAAAGAGGCCACACCGTCTCCAAGTATGCCATCTCCAACACCACCGGTCTGCTCCACTGAGACCTTTCCAGTGGTCCTTGGTGCACCTTCTGCTCCTCAACCAGCAATATCAACGCCTTCTATCATAATGGCTGTCGAGACACCTGTAACTCTTCCAGCAGGAGATGAGGATAATTTGAAGTTCTCGTTCGAAGCTACTTCCACAACTGGGGGAGCTTCTGGTGGAAACACTCCCCCCTCTTCTCCTGTCGGTGGTACTGCTCAAGTGATCCACACTAGCGTCGCTTCCCCTCAGGTTCCTAGCTCCGCCAGATCTGCATTGGCCTTATTGGCTCCGCATGTCATGAACCTGGTACAGGGACAGGCTTCCTCTTCTTCAACTCCAGTGGGTACCGCTCTTCCACCAGCGACATCTTCTTTAGCGCTGCCCGTTCTGAATACAGGCGCCGTGAATCATTTTGAGAGCTCCTTAACTATAGCGTTAATGACTTTATGCGATTCCTCAGAAGGTGCATTGAGATGATCTCTGACAGCACGGATTTCTTCAGCCTCGGCCGTCCAATGTTATCCAGCTACTTGGACAATATTAAAAGAATTGGCGGACAAGACCGAGCAGCTCCCTACCGGGCCCGCTTTAATGCCTTAGAAGAGCAGGCGAACATGCTAAACACAGTTCATCAAGCCGACGTGGAAGCGATCACCGCAATAGAGATTGCGCGGCTTCAGGTAGAATTGAAAGCGCATCGAGAAGAGCTGACACGTCAGGAAGAAGTATGGTCTTGGGAGTTGGCAGAGCTTCAAGCTAGTCGGGAGTCCATTCTTAAGAGTTTGGAGGCGGTGGACTCTGAGATTGGGGGAAGTCAGGCCGAAATCCTTAGGGCCCAGGAGACCATTGCTAAAGCTCGGGCGGTCGTAATAGCCAACGAGCTTAAATTAGGGGAATGCGTTAAGAAGCGGGAAGTAACAATTCTTCAACGAAGGCAGGTCGAGCAGGAGGAGGCAATAAGAAACCGTGCTATAGAAGACTCTCGTCAACGTCTGACTCAGCAACTGGTCATAAATGACGATGTCTTACTTCAGCAGGCTCAACAATCCATAGAAGCAAACCGTCGTCAGGTGATTGACGAGGAGATGAATAAGCTGAAGCACCTAGGAGATTCATAGTTTTCTTCTATTCTTTTATTCTTCATTCTTTTTGTAATAAGAACTTGTTATAAAAGAAAGAATTTTTGTAACTTCAGTCTTTTGATATAATAAAGATAATCATTTGATTCTTTTATCTGCTGGCTACAGAATTTGTTTGCACAACAGATAACCTGTCATCAAAATGATTTATTTTCCGGTATTGTTTAGGCACAATTTTTCGAATCATACTGTCAGAGGTAAGAATTTAACATGACATGGTTTATGGGATTTTAAGCAACCTCCAGCTATCAACGGATTTGATTAGCCTTTACCAACTACCGTTTGAGTTGGGCTAGCCATATTATTTCCCTCAATATGGTGAGTTGTCGAGGATTTCGTTTGAGCTTAAATGTCAAACTTTTCCTCTTCCCTTTACCTTATCGGCGTTGGGTAATTCATACTTTTTACCCCCAGCATGAAGGGGTTGGCGAGAAACTGGTTCTCTCCCCATTGCCTAGTCGGCGCTGGGTAATTCATACCATTTAGGTCAGAGGCGCTCAATTGCGCATGCCTAAAAGAAAGATTGGAGGCTGTTCGAGGCTCTCTCGCGTAACTTGAACTGGGCACACCAAATTTAGGTCAGAGGCGCTCAATTGCGCATGCCTAAGAAAAGACTGGAGGCTGTTCAAACTTGAGAACCAGACACACCAGATTTAGGTCAGAGGCGCCAAACTACGCATGCCGAAGAAAAGACTGGAGGCTGTTCAAACTTGAGAACTGGGCACACCAGGTTTAGGTCAGAGGCGCTCAACTGTGCATGCCTAAGAAAAAGACTAGAGGCGGTTCAAACTTGAGAACCAGACACACCAGGTTTAGGTCAGAGGCGCCAAACTGCGCATGCCTAAGAAAAAACTGAAGGCTGTTCAAACTTGAGAACTAAGCACACCAGGTTTAGGTCAGAGGCGCCAAACTGCGCATGCCTAAGAAAAAACTGGAGGTGGTTCAAACTTGAGAACCAGACACACCAGGTTTAGGTCAGAAGCGTCAAACTGCGCATGCCTAAGAAAAGACTGGAGGTGGTTCAAACTTGAGAACCAGACACACCAGGTTTAGGTCAGATGCGCCAAACTGTGCATGCCTAAGAAAAGACTGGAGGCTGTTCAAACTTGAGAACTAGGCACACCAGGTTTAGGTCAGAGGCACTCAACTGCACATGCCTAAGAAAAAGACTGGAGGCGGTTCAAACTTGAGAACCAGACACACCAGGTTTAGGTCAGAGGCGCCAAACTGCGCATGCCCAAGAAAAGACTGGAGGTGTTTCAAACTTGAGAACCAGACACACCAGGTTTAGGTCAGAGGCGCCAAACTGCGCATGCCCAAGAAAAGACTGGAGGTGTTTCAAACTTGAGAACCAGACACACCAGGTTTAGGTCAGAGGCGCCAAACTGCGCATGCCTAAGAAAAGAGAGACTCATACCTCCATGGATATTAAGAATAGTATTTCTTCAAAAATTTGCCATTGATCGACATCATCATCCTGTCGCCATTTTGATTCATTAAGCGACAGGCTCCACTGGGGTATACTGTCTCCACAATAAACAGTCCTTCCCACTTGGGTTCGAATTTACCCTTAGTTTTGTGAGTTAGAACCATTGGCCTTTTAACAGCCAGAGCCAAGTCTCCTTGTTTAAAGGTTCTTGGCTTAACATTCTTATTGAACGTTTGAGAAATTCGGGCTTGATACAACTCAATTTGTTGTTGAGCTCTGAGACGCTTTTCATTCAACGCCTCTAATTCTTTCAATCTTTGATGATGGCGTTTTTCTGTCGTCATCTTTGTGGCTAAAACCACTTTTAATGAAGGAATCTGGACTTCGAGAGGTAAGACGGCCTCGCTTCCATAGACCAATGAGAATGGGGTAGGTTTTGTAGGGGTGCGAACAGTGGTGTGATAAGCCCACAGGCATTCTCCCAGCTTTCATCCCAATCTCATTTATTAGAAGAGATGAACTTCCGAAGGAGTTTAATAATCGTCTTGTTGAAAGTTTCGGCCAACTTATTAGCTGCGGGGTTATACGGCGTTGAAGCAATATCTTTGATTCTGAACTTATTGCAGAATCTGGAGAATCTCTGACTGATGAATTGCAGACTATTATCATGAATAATCCGTCGGGGGACGCCGAAGCGGTAAATGACATGATGCTTGACGAACTTGATCACATCTGTCGTTTTCACCTCTTTCATGGGCACGACTTTGGCCCATTTTGAAAAATAATCGGTTATTGCAAGAATAAACCGATGTCCTCTGGATGACGGGGGAGTTATAGACCCCACAATATCCATCCCCCATGCTTCGAATGGCCAACTTGCAACGGTATTGTGCAAGTATTCTTGGGGTTGATGAATAAAATTGGCATGTATTTGGCATGCATGGCACCGTTTAGCATATGCCATTGCTTCCGAGATCATATTCGGCCAGTAATATCCTAGCTTTCTTATACGGTCTCTAAGTTTAGGACCAGGCTGATGGGCTCCACATGCTCTATCGTGTGTTTCTCTCAGCACTTCTTCTGCTTCTGCTTTTGATATGCAGCGTAGTAGCAGACCATCTCTTGACTTTCTATATAAAGTCTGAAGCTTATGGTCATAATAAAATCTTTGGGCCTTCCTCTTTATCGAGGTGGCTTCCTTAGGATCTTCTGGTAATATCCCATGTAAAGCATAATCCACAAATAGAAATCGCCAATCACGGGGTTCCAAAGTTAGGCCTGCTTGGCATACTTCTTTATTTTGAAGAATAGTATCTGGATGGAGGAGCTCTCTGCTTCCAATAGTGATGCTTTTAGCTTCACCTGGCGGGATCACCAATGTTGCAGCTAATGCGGCAAGGGCATCCGCATGTACATTCTCATTCCGAGGTATATGAGAGATGTAAAATTGCTCAAAGTAGCCTGCTAGTTCAATGGCTAGCTGGTGATAGGGGATGAGGGCTTTAGGTCTGACTTCATACTCACCCGTCATCTGATTGACGATGAGTTTAGAGTCTCCATATGCCTCTAGACAGTTCACCCCCAGTTGTAGAGCCATCTTCAGGCCGATAATGAGTGCGTTATATTCCGTCACATTATTCGTGCACGGTTCTGTCAATGAGTAACCGTTGGCAATATATATTTATGTGGGGAGATTAGCACAACCCTCACTCCAGCAGCAGATCATCTGGCAGCACCATCAAAGAACATTTGCCATGTTTGTTCCTTGCTAACTCTGTTGACCTCTGACGTCTGTTTGGAATTAGACCCGATTGGATGGTCTGCAAGAAAATCGGCGATCGCCTGTCCCTTTGTGGCATTTTGAGGGACGAAATGCATATCATATGGCGACAGCAATAATGCCCATTTCACCAACCGGCCATTTAAGGATCCCGGTTTTGTCATCAGAATTTTCAGGGGATTAACACGTGATATGACATGAATTGTTTGCCTAGAAAGATAGTGTCGCATTTTCTGAACATCGAACACTAGGGCTAAACATTCCTTTTCAATCGGGGTATACCGCTGTTCGGCTCCGATCATTGTCCTGCTTAAATAATAGAGGGCATGTTCATGGCCGTGCTCATTATATTGAGCAAGTAATGTTCCTAAGGTATTATCCATGGCTCTTACATATATATGAGGAAGGGCTGCCCAGGGACCGGCGCCATAAGAACGGGAGGTTTGGTGAGGTATTCTTTAAGGTCATCAAAGGCCCGTTGACATGCCTCATCCCATTCAAAAGAAACCCCCTTCTTCATAAGTCGAGAGAACGGCTGGCATCGCCATGATAGGTTTGAAATGAAGCGCCGAATATAGGCGAGCTTTCCTTGTAACCCCCTCAATTCTTTAAGGTTGCGGGGAGGCGGCATCTCGTTAATTGCTTTTACCTTTTCAGGGTCGAGGAAAACTCCTTTTGAAGTTATTATGAACCCAAGGAATTTCCCGCTCGATACCCCCAAAAATGACTTAGTGGGATTCATCTTTAAATGATATTTCCTCATGAGATCGAAGATTGTTCTCAAGTCCTGAAGATGGTCCTCTTTATTTTTACTTTTGACCGCCAAGTCATCCACATAGCACTCTACTGTCTTGCGCAGATATTCTTTGAATATAGTGCTCATTGCACGTTGGTAGGTAGCACCGGCATTCTTCAATCCGAACGACATCACTGTGTAACAGTATACCCCCAGCGGTGTTCTGAAAGCTGTATGCTTTTCATCATCTGGGTGCATCTTGATCTGGTTATAACCTGAGAAGCCATCAATGAAGGACATCCTCTCGTAACCACAAGTATTATCAATCATCACATCGGTGATGGGAAGTGGAAACTCATCCTTGGGATATGCAGCATTCAAATCTCGAAAATCGATGCATATCTGGATTTTGCCGTTCTTTTTACGAACTGGCACTATGTTGGCAACCCAATCAGGGTGCTGCTCTTCACGGATGAATCCGGATTTTATAAGCTTATTGACCTCAGCAACTATTGCCTCCATCAACTCCGGTCGAAAACGCCTCTGTTGTTGTTTAACAGGTTTACCATCTTCTTTTATATTTAACCGGTGTGTGGCAATCTGAGGGTCAAGCCCAGGCATGTCTTCGTAATTCCACGCGAACACATCTATATACTCTTTAATAAGAAATATAAGTTCCTCCTTTTCTAATGGAGTTAGCTGTCGCTTATGAAGATGGGTTTCGGATTTTCTTCCATTCCCATGTTGACTTGTATCAATTTGTCTTCAGTGGGCGGATCACGCTGCTCAAAGCGGACGTCCCAGAGAGTGTCCATATGCTTAGCCCAGAAATCGTCCTGAAAATCAATTGGTTCCTCGTCGCTTTCTAGGGCGGCTGAAACCATATTGGCTGTCAAGGACTGAAACCAAGCGCCGGTACTTATATCCGAGTCATGATTGGGTGAAGATGTATCTTCCTTGGTCGAAGAACTCTCTTCTTGTTCGGAGTGTGATGAGGGAGGAGTAGATATATAGCCCAACCCCCTGCGAGTCTTCTGATAATAATCAGGGCTCTTTCCTCTCGGTCTGAACGAGGGTATAAGGTTCCGTCGCCCTTTTCCAAAGTTCAATCCCGGTTTCTGGGTAAAATTATAACCCATCTTCTCCATCATCTGCCGGGATTTTTGTTCATACAGGTGAAATTGGGGTGATATTTGCTCATCACTTTCACTGCTTTGTTTTCGCCGGGGTGACGTAATTACCCTACCGAATATAATCGGCTTTTGGGATCCTCTCCGAGGAGGCACTTCGAAGTAGTGACCTTTTTCCTCAGCTATTTTAGACCGGGAGATGAGGGATGACCTAAGTGGCAAATGATATACTACCAGAACATCAAGTTCGGATAGACCATCCACTTCAGTAGCTACAGCATGCTCGTAGACTAACTTTATGTCTTCATTAATAACCCATTCACTCTCTAAGACATCCACTATATTATCAAGACTCAAACTAAAATCTAGGTGAGGGTTGATTTCATAATCACCCCCATCATCTTCTCCAGGAAGCTCGTACTCAGTGTCAGCTTCATTGCCACTGTCATCGTGCTTTGGAGGTTTGCTAGGATCGTCATTGGAGACTTCATGGGCTGGTTCATAAAGTGTAGCATCTGTGAAGTAATTCTCCAATCCTTTGAATGGTTGCTTGTCGGCAATTAGTGTTCGAACCTTTCCTTCCTCATCGCAATATTTCATGTATTGGTGGAGAGTTGACGGAACTATCACGTGAGCGTGGATCCAAGGCCGCCCCAATAGAATGTTGTAGGAGGTATCTGCATCAATAACGTAGCATGTAGCCTCCATCCTTAAATCCCCGATCCGACATCGGAGTTGGATTTTTTCGAGGGGACGGCTATTATTGGCATTAAACCCGTATATCATTGTATTGGTTGGTGTCAGACGATGGAGGGAAATCCCTAACAGCGGCATCAACCTTCTGGGTACGACACTTAGTGCAGAACCCGAATCAATCTGAATTCGGTCCACCTTTGTGGATCTGACATATCCGGTGAAATATAAAGGCCTGTTATGCTTTATATTCCTCACCTGCATGTCTTCTGGAGAGAAGATGATTTGTGGGACATGCCTCCTCACTTGGTGACAGCGGGGGCAAGAGTCCTGTTCTTCATCGGCCGGCTCGACAATCTGAGTTAGGAATGACTCAGAGTCTGCCAAGGCCTCTCTTAGAGCTTCACGTATTGATTTTGATAATCTCAACAATTCGTAAAGCGTTACTCGTGCTGGGATATTCGCCAACTGAGCAATTATGTCAAACTTGAAGGTAGTCTCCTTGGCTCCTTCCTCTCTAATAGGATTCTTCTGGAAGCGAAGTCTTTTCTATTTTGCGGGCTTTGCGAGTTCCGCATAGATGTCTTTCGGATCTACTCTAGTGTAGTCCTTAAGATATGTCTTCCCGGATCGAGTGCCAGAAGGGCCTGCCCCATCTTGATGAGTGGCCATAGTTTCAGGTTCTTCTTCAGAATCTGTGAAGGCTCCCGAAGCTATGTATTCTTCCTTTATATCTGCAGAAATGACATTAACAATCCACTTCTTCCCTTGGCCTCTTGTAGTAGTCCATTGCTCATCCTCTAGCAAATCGGGATGAACCCACATGACTTCCCCCTTTTGGGTCGTCACAGGGACAATTCCTTCTTGGGCTTTGTTATGAGGATCAAGGTTCTTCATGACCATCTTACCCTTTGGGATTGGGGTTACTCCTGCGGAGAACTCGTGGGTTCTAACCACTATGGTTGCCATATTGGCAGTGACCTTCTGCTCTTCCTTAAGCGTCAGAACTCCAGCTTCTATTAGTGCTTGGATTATGTTCTTAAGGGGAAAACAATCCCTGGTAGGGTGCCCAACATTCCGGTGATAGAGACAGTAGTTGGGATCTTTGGTCTTGCCAGCGTCTTCTGGCTTCTTATTCTCCGGAAGTTTTAGCATTCCCTTCTTCTGGAGCAAGTGAAAGAGGATAGGCGTCTGTTCCGCCTTGAAAGTATAATTTCTCTCCTGCTGCGGTCTATTTTGCCTTGAGCCCTGCTGATTTTGGGGCTTTGGTTTTGGTGGAGGATTTGATTTCTGAGGAGTAGCTTCTGATACCATCACTGTTTTTCCTTTATTCTTATTGCTGCTATTTTGGGTATATGACTTACTACCCCCAGCACTTCTTAATCCACGAGATTCTTCAACTCGACAAATCAAGTCCTCAGTTTGCTCTCCCTGTTGGAGCAAATCCCTCAATGTCTTAGACTCTACGGCCCCATTTTTAGGAGCACGTTGGTCTTAAGATTGTGTCGACAAGTTTCGACAAGAGTTTCCTGGACCATTTCGTGTTTGCAATGCACGGACTTCTCCCGGAACCTTTCTATAAATTCTTTTACCGTTTCTTGTTCCCCTTGTCTAGTTGCAAGGAGGGAATGAACCGTAATCTCGGTATCATCCTCGAAGCAACGTGAGAGAAATAATTTCTCTACATCTAACCAGGTATTAATAGTACCTGGGGGCAGCTGCATGAACCAAGTAAAGGCAGGCCCTCGCAAAGTCTTGCGAATACTTTGGTCATGATGGGGTCATTACCCATCAAATGTTCTGCTTCTGACAAGAAGTAATATATATGCTGACTGGGCGATCCCTTCTCGTCATACGGCTCTAATTTGAGCGGTTTGTACTTCTGTGGGTATGGTATCGTATCCCATTCAGGAAGATACGGTCTTGAAACCCCTGCCTCTTTCAACTCCATTTACGCATCAGAGCTTCGAGTTGATTTTGTAATTTTTCAATCTTTTCTCCATGCGGATCATGAAAAGAAAATCTATCCTCGTTCTCGTGCGTCGAGTGGGCTTTCTCCTCCTGTTCTTCTTCATTTGGAGTTTCTTTGCCCTTTTTGGCATTATCCTCAACAAATCTCGATAGCATGACTTTAAGATCTTCAATCGTCTTCTGTTGCTCACGAATCATTCTTTCTTGAGCTTCAAATCTCTGATTGATGTCGTCAGACTTATCCGCCATGTGCGATGCTGACTTCTATAGTCGAGATGACGCGGAGGAACGAGGCAAGGTTATGGCTGAATTATCACTGTCCTTATCGTAAGAACCACTTGCAAGCCTCTTATAATTTCGAGGCGGGACGGCTCCTGATTTTAGTCGAGTAACACGATGAGGTCCTTCATCGCTCGATTCTGAATCATCATCCGTATCTACAATTTTCTTCCCTTTCCCCACCATATTGGAGGTTACAGCTCTCCAGTGTTTTAGGGAAGCAGTCTTTAGTTTCTTAGTAGGGTTCTTGTCCGACTCAGTTAATCGATCAAACACAGATACCCTGCTCTTGATGCAACCACAGTTGTCCATTACAGCAGACACTACCGTCATAAGCTGCTGACAGTGACAAATAGGTTCAGCTTGAAGTTGGTCTATGCCTCTCTTTATGGATAGATACTCCCTGAGATCAGCGCCTTTAACCATGGAATCATGAAGTCCATCTGACTTTTGAGAGGGTCTAGGAACCCACTGAAGCTTCTTTGACTGATCAACCCTGATTCTGTAGTCGGATTGATCCTCGCGGGGCTTAGAAGTAGCCTTGCGTTTTATATTGCGGGCCTGAAGAATAGCTCTGCGTTTAGTATCGCGAGCATGAAGAGTAGCTCCGCGTTTGTCCACTACAGAAGTTTCTCTTCTGTAGTCTTAGCCTCGCGTGGAATAAAATTCCTATACACTGGCTTACCCTTGTGGTTATCACAAGTCATGACTTCGCGTCTCGCGCGATTTCTACGACTGACAACAATTTGCCAATCATCTTCGCGTTCCTCGCGAGTATTAGATATCTTGCATTTCTCGCAAGCATTACTGGCCTCGCGTTTCTCTCTTGGCTCAGTATCAGCCTCTTGTGGAAAATCACACGCTGGTTTTATAGAATTTTTATACTCACGTCTCTCGCGAGTGTCATAAGTCTTGCGTTTCTCGCAAGTAGCCTCGCGCTTCTCGCTTGGCTTAGCATCAGCCTCGCGTGGAATATCACACGCTGGCTTTGCAGAATTTTTATACTCGCGTCTCTCGCGAGTGTCAGATATTTTGCGACTAGCGCAAATTTTGCTGGCTTCGCGTCTCTCGCTAAGCTCAGCGGTAGCCTCGCGCTTAATATCACGCGCTGACTTTTCCTTGCTTTTAAGGCAAGTTGTAACTTCGCGTTTAACGCGGTAGAGACTGGTCTTGCGGGTAGAGCGAGCCAGTTTGCGAGGGACCATAGCCTCGCGTCCTCTGGTATTAGCTCCGCGTCCAAGGCGGGCTTTGAGGGCTCTACGCCTCGCTCTCCGATTCCTGTTTCGGAGTTGGGTCCTGGTCAGTCCAGTCCCTAGGTCTTCTTCGGCAGTCGGAAGCTCATCCTCGGCTAGGATTTCTTGTGTGAACTCTGGCCCTATAGCCGCAGTCTCCAAGGATCCCCGTCTCTCGGTGGATACCTTTCTACCCGTCGCTCAGGCATTGGAGTACATGCGACGATAGTGTCGTGTCTCATCCAAGTCACCTGATCCAGAGGAGAGGAACTCCTCGTACTTGTGCTAGTCGATTTCAACGACCAGCGTGTCTACTTCAGATCCGATCATATCAATGTCCGATTGCGCCACAATCTCTTCATCAGTGAAAGAGATGGCTCCCACTGTGGTCGCCAGTTTGTTCGCCGCAAAAGTTTCTTTGCTTCCTTCCATCGAATACAGCTTAGATTGCAATGAAAGTGAACAAGAGATATAAAGAGAACAAACGAGAGGATTTTATATTTCAATCTCTCTCTTTTACAATATGTTGTGTGGGATCAGTGGAGATGGGATCTGTCAGGCAGTTCTTTTGGACGATCGGTACGTTGAAATCTTCTCTTTTGAAGATATCGGCTGACTGTAGACGATCTTCTTGGTCTTTGCTCTTCACGAATCCAAGGCTCTATGCGTAACTTGAATTCTCTGAGATGCTGAGAAAGACGATCACAAAAGGCTTCAAGGCTCTCTCGCGTACTTGAATTGCCAAAGGATCAAAAAGAAGACTAAAGCCGAAAAAGAGGACCCCTAGGGTTTCACCGAGAAGGTATTTATAACCCCAGGATGATTTGAGAGTTTCTATCTAAATAGAATTTTCTCTCATCAAGGATTCCAATCAAATATTTAATATTGATTTAAATCTCTTGATTTAGAATTCTGATTGAACTTGATTTGGTATTTGGATAATCCCAAATCATAATCTCAATCAGTTTGAGATTCTGATTATCTGCTCACGCGGAGCTTTAATCGCATCAAAACGCGGCGCTAAATAACTAGTGCGCGGAGCTAACGCGGAGCTATTGAACTTCTCCGTGTTTACTCAAACGCGAGGCTAAAAATAGCCAGACGCGGGGCCATGGATTAGCTCCGCGTTCTGTTGTGGAAAACTCTTTTTATTCAGAAATTTTCACTGCCAACATATAACCACATGCAGTCCTCTTCAAATAGAATCGCGTATGATTGCCCCATCTGGTCCCCAAAAAGAAATGCGGGCTTCTCTAATGCTTTTCTGTTCACATCTTCGAAAGTTGCGTCAGTGATAATCTCGCGTGCAGTAGTAGGATGATATTTGATCAGTTTTTCCCTACGGTCTCTCAAGTTAGGGTTATATGCAGCCAGAATGGTGGTGAAGCGGAATTGAGCTGATGGATCAGAACCACCAGCAAAACCAAAGTAGTGCTTATAGGGAAGAGCTTCCGCTGAATACCCTACTGCAAAAAGAAGCACCAGAGCTAGAGAAGTTTCTATAAAACAGAAAAATTTTTTAAGTATGGACGCGCAAAGCTAAAAATTAGACCACGCGAAGTTAAAGTAACTCCGCGCGAAGCTAAAAATTAGAACGCGCAGAAGTTAAAAGAACCTCGCGTTGTAATGCGACTGCTACTTAAAAGAGCCTTGCGTTTTAACGCGACTGCTACTTAAAAGAGCCTCGCGTTTTAACGCGACTGCTACTTAAAAGAGCCTCGCGTTTTAATGCGACTTCTATTTAAAATAGCCCCGCGCTTTAAAACGTGAGGATGACGCAATAGCTTCACGTAGGAAGAAAGCCAGAGACTTTTCTTCTTCTCCAAGCCTTATGGCCGGAGTACGGCGATCTCGCCGATAAAAGAGGTGATCGATCGGTTAGAATCAAGTCAAATCACTCTAAAAATGTTCTAAAGAGTCTCGATAGAGAGATTCTTACCCCCAATAGGCAAAGTGTGGGCTGGCGCGTCGCTGCCATGGCCGCTGCCACCAGTGCTTGCGACAGTCACCGATGATGGAGCTGCGCGAGAAGTAGCACGGGTTTTGGGTGCCATTGCTTGAAACTTGAGGAAAATCGACGAGAAATGGGAAGAAAATTGGTCGAAAAACGCTCGGGTCACCTGAGCTCTGATCGCCTGAATCTCTAGGGTTTCTGGAAAATTCTCAAGTAAAGTGAGAAGAAAAGGAATAGAGACTTCATTTAAATGAGGGAAACCACCTCTTAGAATTCGGCGCGAATTTCGGAGAAAATGACTGATTAGTTACTCTCCAGAAACGCGGAGTTATTAGCCTCGCGTGGCGATAGAAAATGCGAATTTATTAACTCCGCACTACTCTGCGCAACTCCGCGAAATGCGAAGATAACTTGGTATTTTAGCTTCGTGTTCTCATGAAGAACTTGGATTTTTGGCTAAGTTAAGATGGTTCTTATCCGATCACTTCAGGTATTAATGATCTAAGTTATGTAAATGAGCCTTAGATTATTTTACCAAAATTATAAACCATCTATTTGTTGAGCAAGCAAGATTCTTGAAGCCGATGGATGGAGAGGAAAATAATTGCCTTTATTTATAAAAGAAAAGATTACAAAGAAGAAGGAGATATAGCTCTCCCAAAGGCTTCTGCATATTCATCGACTTATCAATAACCTAACAATGAGATTCCTCCGCGGGGTGTTGAATTTCAATTCCAGGATTCAAAAGACCTCCTCTACAAATGTCAACTATGATCTGTCATCTGAAATGAAGCACAAGTTGAATTTGAAGTGCTACAAGCCCTTAGATGATCATCTCTATCGCTTTGGAAAGCAACAGAGATTGTCATCTAACAGAAATGATCCTCAAGAAAACTTAATGGGCTGCCGCAGAGTTCTTGTAACTCCTTCAAAAGGAGCCAGAGCTTGAAAACTGCAACTATGTTGTAAGGCATATACGTCTGGCTTCCTCGGAGCTACTTTTACTGATGAAGATCAGTGCACAGCTAGCCTTTGAAGATATATCAGGGAAAAACTACTCCACGTTGACTGGAGATATCAGCAAGTCATCAGACTGAATCTGGTTCACTGCAAAAGAGGAATCAGGAGTTCGACAAAACTTGAAAAATCTTCTAAGTGTATGAACACGGAGCTAAGCTAACTTCGCGTGCAGAAGTTGAAATAGCCTCGCGTTTTAAAACGCAGAGGATGACACGATAACTTCACGTAACAGAGTTTCTCTCTGCCTCTTTTTTTAATAGTCCCGTGTTTCAAGAGTGAGGATGACGCGATAACTTCGCGTAGAGAAAGATCAGAGTTCCTCTCTGACTTCTCCTTCTCCTTCAAGCCTTACGGCTGGAGAACGGCGATCTCGCCGGTAAAGTAAACAATTGGCCGAATTAAAACAAGCCAAAACATCTCAGAATGGTTCTTACAGACCAAGAGTTAAGTTTTTTTTTTACCTTCGGAAGACGCTGCATAGACTGGTTCGCCGTCGCGTCTGCTTCCACGGCCGCTGCCATTAATGCCGGCCAACGTGCGTTTAGCCAAACTCTTCTGAAGAGACATAATGATGAAAATCTATGGAGAGTTAAAGGGAGATCAGTTGAAGATCGCTCGTTGACATCGCTCACTCGGTTGCAGGGATTGAGAACTCTTCAAAATCTCCAAATGAAGAAGAAGATGAGCCGAGAGCTCTATTTAAATAGGATTTCCGCCGCTTGGTATTCGGCGCAGAAATTCAGAGTAATTAATGAAATAATTACTCATTTCACTGAAAATAAAGTAAAGCTGATTAGCTTCGCGTAAGCGAGCATAACGCGAAGGAGACTTGGTATTCTAACTCTGCGTTTCAGTTTAAGTATCCAAAGTATTTCAAAATTTGCCAAGTTCTAAACCATTTTGAAAACTTTGGAGGGGGTTCTGTTGGCAGTGAAAATTTCTGAATAAAAAGAGTTTTTCACAACAGAATGCGGAGCTAATCCATAGCCCCGCGTCTGGCTATTTTTAGCCTCGCGTTGAGAAAAACGCGGAGATGATTAATAGCTCCGCGTTAGCTTCGCATTCTGGTTATTTAGCACCGCATTTTGATGCGATTAAAGCTCCGCGTGAGCAGATAACCAAAATCTCAATTTGATTAAGATTATGATTAGGGCTTATCCAAATACCTAAATCAAGTCCAATCAGAATTCTAAATCAAGATATTTAAATCAATACTAAATATTTGATTGGAATCCTTGATGAGAGGAAATTCTATTTAGATAGAAACTCTCAAATCATCCTGGGACTATAAATACCTTCCTGGTGAAACCCTAGGGGTCCTCTTTTTGGTCTTCTTTTTGGCATCTAAAGTCTTCCATCTATCCTTTGGCAATTCAAGTATGCGAGAGAGCCTTGAAGCCTTTGGTGATCATCATCTTTTCCTCTTAGAGAATTCAAGTTACGAGAGAGAGCCTTGAGTTCGGGAAAGATCAGAAAAGAAGATCATCTATAGTCGGCCGATATCTTCGAGAGAGAAGATTTCAACGTACCGATCTTCAAAAGGAGCTGCTTGACAGATCCCATCGCCACAGATCCCACACAACATATTGTAAAAGAGAGAGATTGAACTATAAGATCCTCTCATTTGTTCTCTTTATATCTTGTTCACTTCTATTGTAATCTAAGTTGTATTCAATGGGAGGAAGCAAAGAAACTTTTGCGGCGAACAATTACTTCACGGATGCTATGCTTTACAAGCCAGCCCACAAAGTTTCCAACAATAACTGCAAAAAGTCCCAAGAACCCGACTACAGCGGCAATGAGGCGGACACGGAGTACGAATCTCCCGAAGAAGATGATGGGGGTGACTATGAGATAAACCCTCACATTGATTTTAAAGCAAATTTAGATAATAATGTAGCTAATATAGCAGAGGATGAGTGGATTATTAATGAAAATATAAAGTTAGTCTACGAGTCTGCTGTCGCTACAGAATCTGAACCTTCTTGTACTTCCACTAAAGTGGATGGCCTGTCTGAACTTGAAGTTCTAGCGGCATATCATTTGCCACTTAGGTCATCCCTTCTCTCTCGGTCTAAAATAACGAAAGGAAGAGATCACTTCTTCGAAGTACCGCCGCGACATGTATCGCATAAACCAATTGTCTTCGGCAAAGTGATCACATCGCCTAACCAAAAACAAAGTAGTGAAAGTGATGAATAAACATCACCTCAATTTCACTTATATGAACAGAAATCCCGACAGATAATGGAAAGATGGGTTATAATTTTACCCAGAAACTGGGATTGAATTTTGGGAAAGGGCGACGAAATCTTATACTCTCGTTTAGACCAAGAGGAAAGAGCCCAGACTATTATCAGAAGACTCGCAGGGAGTTGGGCTATGTATCTACTTCTCCCTCACCACCATGCAAATACGAAGAAAGATCTTCATCCGATGAGAATCCATATCCAATTGATCATGATTCGGATTTAAGTACTAGCGCCTGGTTTCAATCTCTAACAGCCAATATGGTTTCAACCGTACCAGAAGGCGAGGAGGATCCATTTGACATTCAAGATGATTCCTGGGCTAAACATATGGATATCCTCTTGGATGTCCGTTTTGAACAACGTGACCCACCCACATAGGATAAGCTAGTACAGGTCAACATGGGAACGGAAGAGAACCCGAAACCCATTTTTATAAGCGATACACTGACTCCCTTAGAAAATGAGGAACTTATATCCCTTATCAAGGAGTATATAGATGTGTTCGCATGGAACTATGAAGACATGTCCGGTCTTGATCCTCAGATTGCCATATACCGGCTAAATATTAAAGAAAATGCCAGGCCAGTGAAACAACAACAGAGGCGTTTTCGGCCGGAACTGATGGAGATAATAGTCGCCGAAGTTAATAAGCTTATAAAATTGGGATTTATCTGAGAAGAACAACATCCCGATTGGGTGGCTAATATAGTGTCAGTTCGTAAGAAGAACGGCAAGATCTGGATATGCATCGACTTTCGTGATCTAAATGTTGCATGCCCTAAGGATGAATTTCCACTCCCAATCACCGATGTGATGATTGATAACACCTGCGGTTACGAAAGGATGTTCTTTATGGATGGCTTCTCAGGCTATAACCAGATCAAGATGCACCCGGATGATGAAAAGCATACAGCTTTCAGAACGCCGTTGGGGGTATACTGTTATACGGTAATGCCTTTCGGATTGAAGAACGCCAGTGCCACCTACCAACATGCAATGAGCATAATATTTAAAGAACATCTACGAAAAATGGTAGAGTGTTACGTGGATGACTTGGCAGTCAAAAGCAAAAACAAACACGACCACCTTCAGGATCTGAAAACAGTTTTCGACCTTTATGCGAAGACATCATTTGAAGATACATCCTGCTAAGTCCTTCATGGGGGTGTGCAGCAGGAAATTCCTTGGGTTCATAGTTACCTCAGAAGGAATTTTTCTTGATCCCGAAAAAGTAAAAGCGATCAACGAGATGCTGCCTCCCCGCAATCTTAAAGAGTTAAGGGGGTTACAAGGAAAGCTCGCCTATATCCGGCGCTTTATCTCTAACCTATCAGGGCGATGCCAGCCGTTCTCCAGACTCATGAAAAAGGGAGTTTATTTCGTATGGGACGAGGCATGTCAACAAGCGTTTGACGATCTCAAAGAATACCTTACCAAACCTTCTGTTCTTATGGCACCGGTCCCTGGGCAGCCGTTCCTCATATATGTGAGGACCATGGATAATGCGTTGGGAGCGTTACTTTCTCAGTATAATGAGCACGGCCATGAACACGCCCCTTATTACTTAAGCAGGACAATGATCGGAGTTGAGCGTCGGTATACCCTGATTGAAAAACAATGTTTAGCCCTAGTGTTCGCCGTTCAGAAAATGCAACACTATCTTTCAGGGCAAACAATACATGTCACATCACAGGTTAATCTCTTGAAAATCCTGATGACAAAACCAGGATCTTTAAACGACCGATTGGCAAAATGAGCGTTATTACTATCGCCATATGATATACACTTTGTTCCTCAAAAAGCAATGAAAGGACAAGCGATCGCCGATTTCCTAGCAGACCATCCAATTTGGTCCAATTGCAAAAAGACGTCAGAAGTTAACACAACTACCAAAGAACGACCATGGCAGATATTCTTTGATGGTGCTGCCAGACGATCTGCTGCTGGAGTGGGGGTTGTACCAATATCCCCACATAAACACATACTGCCTAATAGTTACCCGTTGACAGAGCCGTGTACAAATAATGTGGCAGAATACAACGCGCTCATTATTGGCTTAAAGATGGCTCTGCAGCTGGGGGAGAACTCTTTAGAGGCATATGGAGACTCTTGTTGGCAGTGAAAATTTCTAAGTTAAAAAGGATTTTCCACAACAGACCGCGGAGCTAACTCAGTAGCTCCGCGTTTGGCTATTTTTGCCTCGCATTTTAGTAAAACGCGGAGATGTTTAATAGCTCCGCATTAGCTCCGCGTTTTGGTTTCTTAGCTCCGCGCTTAGAGTATTTATCTCCGCGTGAGCAGATTCTTAAGAATCTCAAACTGATTGAGATTATAATTTGGGTTTATCCAAATATCTAAATTGAGTCCAATCATAATCCTAAATTGATTGTGATTGAGATTTGATCTTATCCAATACTCAAATTGAATCCAATCAGAATTCCAAATCAAGAGATTTAAATCAATATTAAATATTGGATTAGAATCCTTGATGAATACAAAAATCTTGATTCCTATTCCTATGGAAATCTTGATTCATATTCCTATGGAAACTCTTATAACCACTAAAGTCTATAAATACCCTCTTTGAGGAGACTTTAGAGGATCAATCAATAATAAAGAATCAATCAATAATAGATCAATCTTTTGATCATCGGGGTCCGCTTTTGGTCTTCTTTTTGGCATCTGAAGTCTTCCATCGTTCCTTTGGCAATTCAAGTATGCGAGAGAACCTTGAAGCCTTGGTGATCATCTTCTTTTCCTCTTAGAGAATTCAAATTACGCGAGAGAGCCTTGAGTTCGGGAAAGATCAGAAAAGAAGATCGTCTATAGTCGGCCGATATCTTCGAGAGAGAAGATTTCAAGGTACCGATCGTCAAAAGGAGCTGCTTGACAGATCCCATCGCCACAGATCCCACACAACATATTGTAAAAGAGAGAGATTGAACTATAAGATCCTCTCGTTTGTTCTCTTTATATCTTGTTCGATGGAAGGAAGCAAAGAAACTTTTGCGGCGAACAAACTGGCGACCACAGTAGGAGTCATCTCTTTCACTGATGAAGAGATTGTGGCGCAATCGGACGTCGACTTGATCGGATCCGAAGTAGACACACTGGTCGTTGAAATTGACCAGCAGAAGTACAAGAAGTACCTCTCCTCTGAGTCAGGTAACCTGACCGCAACGCGGCGCTATCGTCGCGTGCGCTCCAATACCCGAGCAACGGGTAAAAAGATATCCACCGAGAAACGGGGATCCTTGGAGACCGCGGCTATAGAGCCGGTGATTGGGCAGGAAATCCTAGCAGGGGGTGATCTCTCTACTGTCGAAGAAGGCATGGAAACTGAATTGACCAGAACCCAACTCCGAAATAGAAATCGGAGAGCAAGGCGAAAAGCCCTCAAAGCCCGCCTTAGACGCGAGGCTAATGGACGCGAGGCTATGGTCCCTCGCAAACTGGCTCGCGCTAATCGCGAGACCGGTCATTATAGCATTAAACGCGAAGTTACAACTTGCCTTAAAAGTAAGGAAAAGCCAGCGTGTGATATTCTGTGCGAGACTATTGCTGAGCTTAGCGAGAAACGCGAACCCAGTAAGATTTGCGCTGGTCGGAAAATATCTGACACTCGCAAGAAACACGAGTATAAAAATTCCTTAAAGCCAGCGTGTGATTCTCCACGCGAGGCTAATACTGAGCTTAGCGAGAAATGCGAAGCCAGTAACACTTGCGAGAAACGCAAGACTTCTGACACTCGCGATAAACGCGACGATAAAATTTCCTCACAGCCAGCGTGTGATTCTCCACGCGAGGCTAATATTGAGCTTAGCGATAAACGCGAAGCCAGTAGTACTTGCGAGAAACGCAAGATGCCTCACCTCTGCGTAAATCACGAAGACGATTGGCAAATAGTCGTTAATCGTAAAATTCGCGCTAGACGCGAAGTTATGACTTGTGTTAATCACAAGAGTAAGCCAGCGTGTAGGAATTTTCTTCCACGCGGGGCTAAGATTCCAGAAGGTAAACTTCTGAAGAAACGCCAAGCCAGCGTAAAACGCGAGGCTAGCGTAGCAAATCGCGAAGCTAACTTCAGGACAGCGTGTGATGGATTGTCTCCATGCGAGATTACTGAATTTAGTCATGAAACTGGTCAAAGTGTCAAAACTCACGTAAAACGCGAGCATAAGCCAGCATGTAGTAAAAACTCCCCATGCGAGGCTATTGAACTTGAACAAAAACTTGAGCCAAGCGTTAAACGCGAAGCCAAGGATTCTTGCGCTAATCGCAAAATAATGCCAGCATATGAGGATACTCCTTTACGCGAGGCTAAACAAACAGAAGTTAAACTTCTGCAAAAACGCCCAGTCAGCGTAAGACGCGAGGCTAGCGTAAAATGAGAGGCTATGTCCCAACCCCGCGTAAATCAGCCATTATACAGAATAAAGGTTGATAAGTATAGCACAGATAATGCCACCAGTCATGGGGGGTTACAGCAGGCTCCTGGACTCCTCTATCAGCCAAGTGGGCCCCATATCCAAAATATAACTGAAAATTCTCTATTTTCTAAAATACTTGATCTCAGAGATTATTTGACGAGTAAAAAGAAAACGAGTCAAACTCAGTCACATTCGACATGCCATTACGAGCAAATAATATCAGCTGTACTGAATAGTTGCTGCTGTGGTAAGAAAAGAATTTCTTTATTTAATAGAATGACTGAGTCCCATACTCCGAAAAGGAAGAAGAATAATCTGAGATATCAAATCAAGGAAAAAGAGGTAAAGGCGGTGACCTCAAATATGGTCGGTAAAGGTAAGAAGGCCATGGAAAAAAGACACGAGTCAGATGCAGATGATGAACAACCTCGCCATCTTACTCGACTCAAGTCAGGTATTGTTGCTCCTCGAGATTATAGGAGACTTACAAAAGATTCCTACGACGATGACTCCGATAATTCAGCCATAGCCTTTTCACATTCATACATTTCTTCCCGACCAAGGAGGCCAGCATCGCATATGGTGGATAAATCCGATGATGTCGACCAGAGGTTAGAAGCTTAGAAACAAATGATTCTAAGTCAGCAAAAGGCCATTGATGACCTCAAATTAATGCTTCTAACAGTGGTCGAAAATACCCAGAAGATAGCCAACGATAAGATTAAAACTTTTTCGGAACCGCCACCTAAGACAAATGAAGAAACTAAAAAAGAAAAGGCTTATTCAATACATGAGGAAGATGACAAATACTCTTTCCATGATCCTCATGGAGAAAAGATCGAGAAATTGCAAAGCCAGCTTGATGCCTTGATGCACAAGAAAGAATCGAAAGAATCGGGGGTTTTAAAACCATACCTGCTTGAGTGAGACTTCGCCCCTTACCCAGAAAAATATAAACCCCTTAAATTGGAGTCATATGACGGGATGGGGTCCTCAAGCCAGCACATATATTACTTTTTATCGCAGGCAGGTCATTTGATGGGAAATGATCCCATAATGACCAAGATATTTGCAAGCACCCTGCGAGGGCCTGCTTTTACATGGTTTATGCAGTTGCCCCCGGGAACCATAAATACTTGGTATGATGTCGAGAAACAGTTCTTGGCGCGTTTCTTTGATGATGATACCGAAATATCGATTCATTCCCTCCTTGCGATGAAACAAGGGGAAGAAGAAACGGTTAAGAGTTTCATTGAACGCTTCAGGGAAAAATCCGTGTATTGTCGACACGGTATGACCCAAGAAACCCTAGTTGAAACCTGCAAGCATAATTTCAGGACCGGCGTACTAATAAGAATGGGAGCTGTAGAGTCCAAAACTTGGAAAGATCTGCTGAAGCAGGGAGAGCAGGCGGAAGATATAATTCGTCGAATTAAGGAATCTCGTGGCACGAGAAACTCTACGAATAACAGGCCATATCCACATAATCCTAAAAATAAAGGGAAGGCTGTGATGGCATCTATTGCAGATTCGAAGCCAAGACCTCAAAATCCGAGAGGTGCAGGTCAAAATAAGCCCCGACAAGATAAAACTTATACATTCAAAACTGAGCAGACCGGTACTCTATTCCATCTCCTCCTCAGAAAGGGCTTGCTACAACTTCCGAAAAATAGAAAACCAGAAGACGTTGGTAAAACCAACGACCCTAACTATTACCTGTACCATCGGAATGTCGGACACCCAACTAAAGATTGTTATCCTCTAAAGAACCGAATTCAGGCATTGATAGAAACCGGGATTCTCACACTTAAAGAGGAATAGAAGAAAGTTTCTGCAAATATGACAACTTTAATTGGAACCAATAAGTTCCCTGCCAGAGCAATCCCTGCCAGAGTGATCCCTATACCAGTAGAGAAGCCAATATCGACAACAAGCACGAGCAGCCCGCATTTGCAAGCTAGCCCCTTGGATACGCTCCGAACCACAGCCGTGACAAAGTCATCTTCATTGGCTAGCAGCCGGATTTGGCTGGGGGTGCCGAAAATATTGACGGTAATAAACATCATGCTTCTGCTATTCTCAATAGCCATTGGAATGGCTAATTGAGTGCTATAAATAATTATTTTTGCCCAATGCTGTCAAAGCGGCGGGAAGAGGAGATCAAGCTCCTCGCTAACCCTATCATACTGGGAGTAAAAGTATGAAATTAACTATCCAATGCTGATTAAAGACAAGGGGGAGAGGAAATCAATTCCTCGACAACTCACCATGCTGAGGGAAATAGCATGGCTAGCCCAACGCAAACGGCGATTGGTAAAGGCTAATCAAGTTCCTCACCAATCCGTTGATAGCTGGGGATTTGCTAAAAATCCCATAAAACCTGTCATATTAAGTTCTTACCTCTAACAGTATGATTTGGATTATTCCCGCGTGAGAGCACTTAGATTAGGCATGCGCAATTTGGCGTCTCTGCCGAAATTTGATGAATTCTAACCCGATCATCTTGGTGTGCCCAGTTCAAGTTATGCGAGAGAGTCTTGAACCGCCTCCACTTATCCAAGTTACGCATAGGAGCACTTGGACTTCTTCATCAAAATCTAGGCATGTGCAATTAGACACCTCTGCCGAAATCTGGTGATTCTCATCCAATCATCTTGGTGTGTGCAGTTCAAGTTACGCAGATGAGCCTTGAGCCGCCCCCGATTTGACTAAGATTCTTGAAGCCAACAAATAAAGAGATATCAGCGAGTTATCAGACTGAACCCGGTTCACTGCAAAAGAAGAATCAGGAGTTCCACAAAATTTGGAAAAATCTTCTAAGTATAAAAACGCGGAGCTAAACTAACTTCGCGTGCAGCTGAAATAGCAACGCGTTTCAAGCGCGAGGATGACGCGATAATTTCGCGTAATAGAGTTTCTCTTTGCCTTCTCTTTAATAGCCTCGCATTTTAAAATGCAGAGGATGACGCGGTAACTTCGCGTAGAGAAAGATCAGAGTTCCTCTCTGACTTCTCCTTCTCCTTCAAGCCTTACGGCTGGAGAACGGTGATCTCGCCGGTGAAGTAAACAATTGACTGGAGCCGAAACATCTCAGAATGATTTTAAGAAGATCAAAAGTCAAGGTTTTTACCTTCAAGAGACGCTGCATTGACTGGTTCGTCACTGCGTCTACTTCCATGGCTGCTGCCATTAACGTTGGCCAACGTGCATAAAGCCAAACTTTTCTGGAGAGACATCCTAATGATGAAAATCAATGGAGAGTTAAACGGAGATCAATTGAAGATCGCTCGTTGATATCGCTCACTCAGTTGCAGGAGCTCCAGACTCTTCAAATCTCCGAATGAAGAAGAAGATGAGCCGAGAGCTCTATTTAAACAGGATTTCCACCGCTTGGTATTCGGCGTAGAAATTCGAGAATAATTAATGAAGCAATTACTCATTTCACTTAAAATGAAGTGAAGTTGATTAGCTCCGCGTAGGCGAGCAAAAACGCGAGATAAACTTGGTATTTTAACTTCACGTTTCCAATTTGAAGATCCAAAGTATTTCAAAATTTTCTAAGTTCTAAGCCATTTTGAAAACTTTGGAGGGGGTTCTGTTGGCAGTGAAAATTTCTAAGTTAAAAAGGATTTTTCACAATAGACCGCGGAGCTAACTCAGTAGCTCCGCGTTTGGCTATTTTTGCCTCGCGTTTTAGTAAAATGCGGAGATGTTTAATAGCTCCGCATTAGCTCCGCGTTCTGGTTTCTTAGCTCCGCATTTAGAGTATTTATCTCCGCGTGAGCAGATTCTTAAGAATCTCAAACTGATTGAGATTATAATTTGGGTTTATCCAAATATCTAAATTGAGTCCAATCATAATCCTAAATTAATTGTGATTGAGATTTGATCTTATCCAATACTCAAATTGAATCCAATCAGAATTCCAAATCAAGAGATTTAAATCAATATTAAATATTGGATTAGAATCCTTGATGAATACAAAAATCTTGATTCCTATTCCTATGGAAATCTTGATTCCTATTCCTATGGAAACTCTTATAACCACTAAAGTCTATAAATACCCTCTTTGAGGAGACTTTAGAGGATCAATCAATAATAAAGAATCAATCAATAATAGATCAATCTTTTGATCATCAGGGTCCTCTTTTGGTCTTCTTTTTGGCATCTGAAGTCTTCCATCGATCCTTTGGCAATTCAAGTACGCGAGAGAGCCTTGAAGCCTTAGTGATCATCTTCTTTTCCTCTTAGAGAATTCAAGTTACGCGAGAGAGCCTTGAGTTCGGGAAAGATCAGAAAAAAAGATCATCTACAGTCGGCCGATATCTTCGAGAGAGAAGATTTCAACGTACCGATCGTCAAAAGGAGCTGCTTGACAGATCCCATCGCCACAGATCCCACACAACATATTGTAAAAGAGAGAGATTGAACTATAAGATCCTCTCGTTTGTTCTCTTTATATCTTGTTCACTTCTATTGTAATCTAAGATGTATTCGACGGAAGGAAGCAAAGAAACTTTTGCGGCGAACAACTCTAAACTCATTGTCAACCAGATGACAGGTGAGTATGAAGTCAGACATGAAGCCCTCATCCCATATCATCAGCTAGCCATCGAGCTAGCAGGATACTTTGAACAGTTTTATATCTATCATATATCTCGGAATGGGAATGTCTATGCAGATGCTCTTGCCGCACTAGCTGCAACATTAGCGATCCCGCCGGGTGAAGCTAAAAGCATCACTATTGGTAGCAGAGAACTCCTCCATCCAGACACGGTATTCCAAACCAAAGAGGTGTGCCAGACAGGCTTAACTCTGGAACCCCATGATTGGTGATTTCCATTTATAGATTATGCCTTATATGCGATACTGCCAGAGGATCCAAAGGAAGCCGCCTCGATAAAGAGGAAGGCCCCGAGATTTTACTATGATCATACACTTAAAACTTTATATAGAAAGTCAAGTGATGGTCTCCTGCTACGCTGCATATCGAAAGCAGAAGCCAATGAAGTGCTGAGAGAAACGCATCATGAAGTGTGTGGAGCTCATCAGCCTGGTCCAAAACTTGGAGACCGCATAAGAAGGTTAGGATACTACTGGCCAAAGATGATTACAGAAGCAGTGACATACGCTAAACGGTGCCATGAATGTCAGGTACATGCTAACTTTATCCATCAACCCCCAGAATATTTGCACACTACTATTGCTAGCTGGCCGTTTGAAGCATGGGAATGGATATTGTCGGGTCAATAACTCCCCCGTCATCCAGAGGATATCGGTTTATCCTCGAAATAACTGATTATTTTTCAAGATGGGCCGAAGCCGTGCCCATGAGAGAGGTAAAAACGACAAATGTGATTAAGTTCATTAAGCATCATGTCATTTACCGTTTTGGCGTCCCTCGAAGAATCATTCATAATAATGGACCGCAATTCATCAGCCAGGGATTCTCAAGATTCTGCGATAAGTTCAGAATCAAGGACATTGCTTCAACACCATACAATCCCGCGGCAAATGGATTGGCCGAAGCTTTCAATAAGACGATCATTAAACTCTTTCGGAAATTTGTCTCCTCCAACAAACGAGACTAGGATGAAAAGTTAGGAGAGTGTTTGTGGGCTTATCGCACCACCGTTCGCACTCCAACAAAAACTACCCCGTTCTCCTTGGTCTATGGAAGTGAGGCTGTCCTGCCTCTTGAAATCCAGGTACCATCATTAAGAGTGGCCTTAGCCACAATAATGATGACAGAAGAACGCCATCAACAAAGACTGCGAGAATTAGAAGCGTTGAATGAAAACGTCTCCGGGCTCAACAACAAATTGTGTTGTATCAAGCCCGAATCTCGCGAACGTTCAATAAGAACGTTAAACCAAGGACCTTTAAACAAGGAGACTTGGTTCTGGCTATTAAAAGGCCAATGATTCTAACCCACAAGACTAAAAGTAAATTTGAACCCAAGTGGGAAGGACAGTTATTGTGAAGACGGTATACTCTAGTGGAATCTATCGCTTAATGAACCAAAATGGCGATAGGATGATGATGTCGATCAACGATAAATTTTTGAAGAAATATTATGCCTAAATAAACCAGAATGATGACCGAGTAACTGTGATGCGAACCCCATCAAGAATAACGAGACCCGTAGAAAAAAAGGAGAAAATCCAAGAACGTTCTTGATCAGGTTTGGATGGGAGACCTCGATCCGTTGCTTCAACAAAAATAAGAACCTCGATATAATTGACCTCAACTCGTTATTTAATGCGAAGCAAGAACCTTGGTATAAGGAAGACGCTACAAACGGTAGTGGAAAACTGTTTGATAAGTCGATGATGAACGCCATGGAAGAATTCTGATAAGTTCGAATAGTTCTTCAAAGAACCAAAGAGAATAAACTCACCAATTATCTGTAAACTGTCTCCCTTCTATTCCATTAAATGCCTTTTTATAGGCTAAAAAAATACAAGGAAAGTTTCCTACAAGGAAAGTTTAAGAAATAGAAACAAAACAAAAAGAAACAATCAGCCCCTTAATTTGACTGATCAATATAAGGAAAGTTTAAGAAATAGAAATAAAATAAAAGGAAACAATCAGCCCCTTAATTTGCTGATCAATGCAAGAAAAGTTCTAGAAATAAAACAAAAGGAAACAATCAATTTTGACCAGATTCTTCTACTAGTTGAATCATATTGATGCATCTTTATTGAACTCGTGAACCATCCGCAATGGGCCTCCATGAATTTGCTTGAATCCAAACCTCTTGAATCAGCCCATTAAGTGCATGTTTGAACTTCTTTCTTTGTGCTCTTGTAACCGGCCCAGTTGGAACTTGAACTAGCTCTTTTCTAGTCAAGCCATTATTTGTATCATTCCCCTCCTCTTGAAAAAGATTTGCCCTCAAATCATCACCTACATCAGTAACATTGAAAGTAGCACTAACATTGTACTCACCGGACAAATCTAGCTTGTAAGCGTTGTCATTGATGTGCTCTAGAGCTTGGAAAGGACCATCCCCTCTTGGAAGTAGTTTGGAATGTCTTTGCGTCGGAAATCTCTCTGTTCTCATATGCAACCATACCCAATCTCCGGGTTCAAAAACAAGCTTGTGACGCCCCTTGTTTGGTTGTTTTGCATACTGCTCCGTTCTTCTCTCAATATTGAGCTTTGTCTTCTCATGTATCTGCTTAACAAAATCAGCTTTTTTCTTTCCATCAAAATTAACACGCTCAGAAATAGGTAATGGAGATAAATTCAATGGAGTCAAAGGATTAAACCTATAAACAATTTCAAACGGTGAGAATTTAGTAGCAGAATGAATAGATCTATTATAAGCAAACTCAACATGTGGTAAACACTCTTCCCATATTTTGATGTTCTTTTTAATTATTACCCTCAATAAAGTAGACAAAGTCCTATTTACTAGTTCGGTTTGACCATCAGTTTGTAGGTGACAAGTAGTAGAAAACAAAAACTTGGTACCTAACTTACACCATAAAGTCTTCCAAAAGTAGCTCAAGAACTTAGCATCTCTATCAGAAATAATGGTTCTAGGCATGCCATGCAATCTCACAATCTCTCTAAAGAACAAATCAGCAACATGCGAAGCATCATCCGTTTTGTGACATAGAATAAAGTGTGCCATCTTAGAAAATCTATCCACAACTATAAAAATCGAATATCTTCCACGTTTAGTCCTAGGTAATCCTAACACAAAGTCCATTGAAATATCAATCCAAGGCTCACTAGGAATGGGCAAAGGAGTATACAAACCGTTGGGCTGCACTTTGGATTTATCTTGTCTACATGTGACACATCTACCACAAATTCGCTCAATATCTTGTTTCATGTGTGGCCAATAGAAGTGTTCCTGCAAAATAGCTAAGGTCTTAGCAACCCCAAAATGTCCCATCAATTCCCCTCCATGGGATTCCTGCACTAACAAATCCCTCAAAGAACAGTTAGGCACACATAACTTATTTTCTCGAAACAAGAATCCATCATGTCTAAAGAACTTACAGCAAGCGTTTTTCTCACAAGCCTGGTACTCACAAAATTCATGGTCATCAATGTATGAACTTTTAATGTGTTCAAAACCAAGCAATTTTGCATCAAGTGTAGAGAGTAATGCATACCTGCGAGAAAGTGCATCGGCGACCACATTCTCCTTACCTTTCTTATACCGGATGACATATGCAAATGTCTCAATGAACTCTACCCAATGAGCATGCTTTTTATTTAGCTTGTGTTGGCCCTTTAAGTGTTTCAAGGACTCATGATCAGTGTGAATCACGAACTCCTTAGGCCATAGGTAGTGCTGCCATGTCTCCAAAACTTGAACCAATGCATACAACTCCTTGTCATAAGTCGGGTAATTTAAGGTTGTCCCGCTTAATTTCTCGCTGAAGTAAGCAATTGGTCGTCCATCCTGCATAAGAACTGCGCCTATGCCAATACCTGAAGCATCACATTCAATCTCAAACATTTTACAAAAGTTAGGTAAAGACAATAAGGGGGCATTGGTTAGTGTCTCTTCGATTAGCTGAAACGCCTTCTCTTATTTTTTTCCCCATCTAAATCCGATGTTCTTCTTGAACATTTCGGTAAGTGGTGCGGCTATGCTACTAAAGTCCTTCACAAACCATCGGTAAAAACTAGCAAGTCCATGAAAACTACAAATATTGCTTACACTTGTGGGACTCGGCCACTCTCGGATTGCACGTACCTTCTCTTCATCAACCTGTATACCCTGTGCACTAACAATAAATCCCAGAACAAGCTTATCGGTGCAAAAAGTACACTTTTTCAGGTTAGCAAATAACTTTTCTTTCCTAAGCACATCTAAAACTGATTTCAAATGTACGGTATGATCAGCCAAGTTTTTGCTATAAATGAGTATATCATCAAAATAGACAACAACAAACCTGCCTATAAATGCTCGCAAAACATGATTCGTAAGTCTCATAAAAGTGCTTGGTGCATTAGTCAACCCAAAAGACATAACTAACCATTCATACAAACCATATTTTGTTTTAAAGGCAGTTTTCCATTTATCTCCTTCTTTCATTCTAATCTGATGATAACCACTTTTTAAATCAATCTTAGAGAACACACAAGAACCATGCAACTCATCTAACATGTCATCTAAGCGAGGAATAAGATGACGATACTTTACCGTTATGTTGTTGATGGCTCGGCAATCAACGCATATTCTCCACGTCCCATCCTTCTTAGGTACAAGTAAAACCGAAACGGCGCACAGACTCATGCTTTCCCTCACATACCCCTTCTCTAACAACTTACTTACCTGCCGTTGAAGCTCCTTTGTCTCCTCGGGATTGCTCCTATAGGCTGGTCGGTTTGGAATTGTCACACCGGGAACAAAATCAATTTGATGTTCAATCCCTCGAATTGGTGATAATCCATGTGTTGTTTCCTCGGAAAAGACATCCTCAAATTCCTGCAAAAGAGAAACAACAGAACTGGGCAAAGCAGGATCAAGTTCGTTAGTATTTAAAAATGCCTCTTTGTACAAAAGTACAATCATCGGCTGATTTGAAAACATTACTCGCTTAATCTCACTCACTTTTGCATAGAAATTATTTTGTTTTCTCTCTGATTTTCTCTCAATGGCTGAATTTTGATTTTCTTTTTCTCTCTCATTTTGCTCGGCCACTATCTGATTTTCACTTTTTTTCTTTTACTCACTCTCTTTCTTTTTATCACTCTCTTTTTGCAACCTCACTTGATCTTCATAAACTTATTTTGGTGTCATTGGCACAAGAGTGATGGGTTTTTGGTTGAGCATGAACGAGTATTTGTTGGTGAAGCCATCATGTTTAACTTTCCGATCGAATTGCCATGGTCGGCCTAATAGTAAATGTCCAGCTTGCATCGGAACTATATCACACAAAACTTCATCTTCATATTTTCCGATGCGGAATGAAACCAAAACCTGCTTATTTACCTTTACCTTGCCACTATCATTCAGCCATTGTAACTTGTACGGCCTAGGATGTTTCAATGTGGGCAGTCCTAATTTCTCCACCAAGGTTGTGCTTGTAACATTAGTACAACTTTCTCCATCAAAATCATACTACATACCTTGTATTTGACGTAGCACCTAGTATGAAATATATTCTCCCGCTGCACTTCTTCAAATTCTTTTGCTTGCAAGCTTAGAAGTCTTCTTGACACCAATAATTCACATTGAACTGCATATTCTTCTTCATCCACGTCTCCAATGGTGGCATAGAGTCGGTATCGGACTCGTCGTCAGTTTCGATCTCTCCATTACCCCTTATTACCATGACTCTTTTGTTCAGGCATTGACTTGTTATGTGACCCCTGCCTTGACATTTAAGACACTTAATGTCACGATTTCGAGAAGTGGAAGGGTCAAATTTACCTTGAGTGCCATGGTTGGTCATCTCTTGTTTTGGCTCGAATTTAGTTTTTGCAGCTGGTTTCTCCTCTTTCTTCACATGATTCGGTTTCCATAGGGAAAAACCCAAATTATGGGATGCAATTGTACCACCTCTCCTCTTGAGTTGTTGCTCCACCTTGATGGCTATGTGCACCATATCCTCTAATTCCACATAATGCTGCATCTCCACCTTGTCATAAATTTTTTGATTCAAGCCATTCAAGAACCTAGCCACAGTAGCCTCTCGGTCTTCTTCGATATTAGCCCGGATCATAACAATTTTCATCTCTTGATGATAATCCTCCACACTCCGGTTACCTTATCGGAGCATTTACAATTTATTGTACAACTCCCGGTGGTAATAGCTGGGCACAAACCGCTTCCTCATCACTATTTTCATCTCTTCCCATGTCTCAACCGGTCGTTCCCTATTTCGCCGCCTGTTCAATACTAATTGATCCCACCACACAATAGCATAGTCAGAAAACTCAATGGCAGCAAGTTTTACCTTCTTCATCTCAGAGTAGTTGTGACAATCGAACACTAACTCCACCTTTTTCTCCCACTCAAGATAAGCCTCGGGGTCGTTTCTTCCTTGAAACGCTGGAATATTCATCTTAATACTACCCAAGTTGTTATCTTCCCGATTCCTATCTTCTCTAAATTGCTCTGCATATCTCCTATTACCAACAACTGAACCCCGATCTTCTTCTTCATCAAAACTAGCCCCATAATACTCTCCATCTTCATCTCTCACTCCCCGATGTTGAACTCTTTCCCTCCTATGCACCTTATGAGTATTTTGTGGCTGCTCCAAACGTGTATTCTCCATCCGATCAATCCGCTCATGTACCTGCTCCAATTCTAACCGCATCACACGCCTCATCTCACTCATCATGGTTTCCATGAGCAACTCTGGGTCAACCATCCCTGTAGCACCTTCGGTGATGCTCTTTTCACTGTTGTGAGACATGATTACTGCAAATCAAAGTTAGAAAACAATAAAAAAAAAAAAGGAAAAGACCTCACACACTCCCTCACCTGTTTTACTCAAAAAATAATTCACTCTATTCCACTCGTGTTTCACTCAGTATAATCGACTTTTACCCTCTAATATGCTCATCACTCTTGCCTTTTTCCACTCGAAATCCTCTTTCAGTTCTTTTGAAACTATTCGAACAATATTCAAAATTCCAGCAACAATTCACCAAGAACTCACCAAGGAAATTCATGTTCAAAATGTAAGAAAACAAGGGATATGAGTGATTAGATTTTCAAAGCACAATTCAGCAAAATTTCCATAAAAAAAAATTTTTTGGTCTTTGGGGTGAGGAGATTTTCGGGTTTATTGGAAACAAACGAAAGAGAATATTTTTACTCCCCTTTTTTTTTGACCTTCTTTTTTTTCGGATCTTTTTTTTTAGATTCTTTCTTTCATTAATAACAGAACAAGATTTCGAATGGGGTAGAAGAAAGAAATTCGGCTAGATAAGAAAAGGAAACTAAATTTAAATGGGATAGGAAAATCTGAGACGAGAAATCCTTGGCTCTGATACCAAATGATGCGAACCCCGTCAAGAACAACGAGACCCGTAGAAGAAAAGGAGAAAATCCAAGAACATTCTCGATCAGATTTGGATGGGAGACCTCGACCCGTTGCTTCAACAAAAATAAGAATTTAGGTATAATTAACCTCAACCCGTTGTTTAATGCGAAGCAAGAATCTTAGTATAAAGAAGACGCCACAAACGGTAGTGGAAAGCCGTTTGATAAGTCGATGATGAACGCCACGGAAGAATTCCGATAAGTTCGAATAGTCTTTCAAAGAACCAAAGAGAATAAACTCACCAATTATCTATAAATTGTCTCCCTTCTATTCCATTAGACGCCTTTTTATAGGCTAAAAAAATACAAGGAAAGTTTCTTACAAAGAAAGTTCAAGAAATAGAAACAAAACAAAAGGAAACTATCAGCCCCTTAATTTGGCTGATCAATACAAGTAAAGTTTAAGAAATATAAACAAAATAAAAGGAAACAATCAGCCCCTTAATTTGCTGATCAATACAAGAAAAGTTCTAGAAATAAAACAAAAGGAAACAATCAATTTTGACTAGATTTTTCTACTAGTTGAATCATATTGATGTATCTTTGTTGAACTCGTGAACCATCCTCAATGGACCTCCACGAATTTGTTTGAGCCCAAACCTCTTGAATCAGCCCATTAAGTGCATCTTTGAACTTCTTTGCTTGTGCTCTTGTAACCGGCCTAGTTGAAACTTGAACTGGCTTCTTTGTAGTCAAGCCATTATGTGCATCAAACTGTCATATCTGGTTCATAAATCCCTAGAAGTATAACAATCTACTTGTTCAAGTTACTCATATGAGCACTTGAACTCCTTCATCTAAGGCTTGTGCAATTAGGCGTCTCTGCCGAAATTTGATAATCATCACTAGATTATTTTAGCATGTGCAGTTCAAGTTACGTATCAGAGGCTTGAACCGCCTCCATCAAAGTTTCAAGTATGTGCAATTAGGCACCTCTGCCGAATTTCTTGATCTTAACCTGATCACCAAATTGAAGATCCAAAGTATTTCAAAATTTGCTAAGTTCTAAGTCATTTTAAAAACTTTGGAGGGGTTTGGTAGTGAAAATTTCTAAGTAAAATAGGATTTTCCACAATAGAATGCGGAGCTAACTCTATAGCTCCGCGTATTGGCTATTTTAGCCTCGCATTTGAGCAAAATGCGGAACTATTCAATAACTCCGCGTTCTAGTTCCTTAACTCCGCGTTCTAGTTCCTTAGCTCTGCGTGAGCAGATAAACCAGAATCTTAAATTGATTGAGATTAAGATTTGGGTTTATCTAAATACCCAAATTAAGTCCGATCAGAACTCTAAATCAAGATATTTAAAATCAAGACTAAAATATTTGATTGATTGAATACAAATTCTATTTAGATAGAAACTCTCATATCATCCTAAGGTTATAAATACCCTCTTAAGGAAGCCCTAGAGGATCTTTTGGAAGTTTTTGTGAAGTTCAAGTTACACGTGAGAGCCTTGAAGGAATCAAGACCAGAGAAGATCATCCAAAGTCGGCCGGCATCTTCTTCATCAAGAGAAAGAAGACCATCGATGTCAGATCATCCAAAAGAACTACTAGTTAGATCCCATCGCCACATACATTCCACGATTCATTGTAAAAGAGAGCGATACATTATAAATCCTCTCATTTGTTCTTTTCTTTTATTCTCTTTCATTGTAATCTAAGTTGTATTCAATAAAAGGAAAGCAAATTTCTGCTGCGAACAGATTGATATCATTTTTTCTGTTTGGTGTTGTGTAGGCTTTATGCCAAAATGATGAGCATGTACTTGCTATATACTGATGAGTTGCATTATACATTTTATGCTATGGATATACATTTGCATGGGACTGATACATCTTTTGCTTACATACTCGGTACATAAATTTGGAATGTGCAATTTAAATGCCAAGATGAATCAATCTCCAATACATTTTGCAGGCGAAGAACATAAAATCAATCGTTTCTTGTCCGGAAACAGCATTAATTGAAGGAGAACAAAAATCTACAGAAAAGGGTCCGAATATTTATGGAGGCCGTACCATATCTTATGATCCACTAAGGATACTCTTTTGAGCGGTTTGGATGAAGCGTGCACAATTAGTCAATCTACCGGTTCATTTCTTGACAAGAGAATGCATTTGGGCTACGATTCACTCGGTTAGGGGTAAAAGAAAATTACATGTGATCGTTATCGCAGAAGTGTGCTGGAAGAAACAAATTAACTTTTTTTAGACGTAGCTCATATGATGATGGTTTCACATTGCACACTCACTCAAATATGTTCTTTTGGACAGGGCTACTGTCAGGTGTCAAACCGTACGAGGGAGAACCGAACCGACAATGTATTTGTCTTTATGTAGCATGACAGTTGTACTTGGTTACTTTATTGCAACTCTTTCATGTACTTTTATTTTTTTATTTTGTGAGGGAAGTTATGCTTCTTATTTTGCTTTGTTTATATATTTCGACTATTCTATTATCTCACATGGAGGTCATTAGTCTGCCATTTAAAGTATTAAAAAAAAAAAAAACGCAAGATACTGAATTGAATTACCAAGAACAGAATTGCTAGAACAAACTATTCAATTCAATATCCCCGTATTCTAGTGAAAATTTTGCAGCGAATTTGTAGGATTAGACAGCAAGATCAAGTATGAAAATGATTAAAGCATTCTGTTCATAGCATGTAGCCTGCAGAGGTTAGAAATGTTGCATGACAAATCTGAATGCAATACACTGCCTGTTCTAGCCTTTCAAGATATAGAGGGAGAACAGTAGAAAATAAACAAAGCACTTTGAAGAATCTTACATTTTCATCTGGGTCCCGACAATAGCCATGCTGAAGGCGAAGAGGTTTTATTTGCATTCCGCGATACCAAAGGAGCCGGAGAAGAAAAATCGTAGTCTATGTTGGTCTCGGCCTTCGCTGATCCTTCCAAGACCTTCACAACTGTGGACATTGAAGGTCTCTTGTTGCAGTCGCTCTGCAGACACCACATCGCCAGTTTCAATATTTCGATGGCTTCGTTCACATGTATCTGCATATCAGTACTACGACTGTCTATTATGTCCGATAATCGATTTTGAGTCATCTTATCTTGCAATACACAAACCAAGTGAAAAGACTCCTCCGGCTGGGTGTAGTCCAGGTTCTTTCTTCCGCATACAATCTCCAATACCACAACACCGAAACTGAAGACATCAGCTTTTTCTGTAATCAGAGACGTGAGCCATTCAGGAGCTAAGTACCCGGGTGTGCCTCTCATTCTCGTCATTACCTGGCTCTGGTCGCGATCGATGAGCTTCGACAACCCGAAATCAGAAACCTTGGCATTGTATTCTTCACCAAGGAGTATATTTTGCGGCTTAATATCCAAATGCGCAATCTTTTGCCTGCACTCCTCGTGGAGATACGATAAGCCCTTTGCTATGTCAGTTATAATCCTGCGCCTCGTCTGCCAGTCGAGAGTGTGATCATGATTCTTGGAGAAGATCCACTTATTGCACATGTACTCGTAAACCAGAAGCCTGTGTGACTTCTCTGCACAGAAGCCTATCAACCTTACTAGATTTATATGATGAACGCTGCCAATGGTTTCAACCTCAGCTAGAAACTCTTTTTTCCCTTGCCCGACGCCATCCAGCCGCTTCACCGCCACTTTAGTCCCATCTCCTAGTGTTCCCTCAAATACGGAACCGAATCCCCCCTCTCCAAGTTTCCTGCAAAAGTTTTCGGTTGCAACCTTCAACTCCTCGAAAGAAAATCTTGTGGGGAGTCCTGGTACCATATCGAACTGATCCTCCTCCGCCAACTCCTGCCTTTTCTTCTTCTTGACAAGCACAACGATAAAGATAATGGCAAGAAATGCAACGAGCAGAGCCCCAACGGTGGCCCCTGCTACAACTGCAGCACTGATTTTTTTCCCTTCAGAACCCATAGAACTATTAGACGGATTAGGAGTACGAACCTGAGGGATCTGAACTTTGATGTAAGCCGATGAATTGAAGTGACTGATATCTGGCTTGTTGTTCTGTAGTGAAAAGAGCTGTAACGGCAAGTAGCAGAAGCCATCGGAAGCATTTCCGTGGCTCTGAAACAGTGCAGCTTTACACGAGCAGTTCTTCAAACAAGCTTCCTGGCAAACCTCCACGCTAGTGCCACTGATAGCTGCAGCGTTGGGATCAACGTAATTGAAGTATGAGGCGTTGTCAAGAGCTATAAGCTGATGCCTCTGGATGGACTGGCAAGACAGAGGTGTCACTGGTGAGCAACCAAGATTCGGCTGCCTCTCATCGACCTGCCTGAAATAGGTAGAGCCCCCGTCAGTTCCAGTTGGGCAACTGCACTGCCCATTTGAACAGACCCCATACTCCCCACAAACAGTTGGAAATGCACAATCATCGGAAGTAGCAGAGAAAACACCGAATTCGAAAAAACTAATAACATCACGCAGTAGGATCCACCCTGTTTCATTCCATTCGTAGAGCCTCAGATGACCACCATAGTCGAGTCGCATGTATTGGAGAAACGATGCTCGTGGCAGCGGGACAGTTGAATCCGGCGAGCCCTTATCGTTGGACTCAGTAAAAATGGCAAGGCTGCCATTGGTGAATGTAATGTAGGTGACCTTGTTTGAAGACATCTTCGTCTTGTTCACATTTTGATAGTACATTTGTGGAGGATCGAAGCCAGCATATGCTGCAAAGCCACCGTTGACAATTTCAAGGGACAACTGACCTTGAGTCCAATTCGTTGCCGAGGAATTAGATGTCAGCCGCTGCCCCTGCCGCAGCGTCTGCCCAAGAACCCAGGAGTCCGTCGGGTGATCAGCAGAAGACCAAACCGATTCATTGTTCCCGTCGACAAGCTCAAGATGGCCAATCTCAGTCAGGTTCATGCCCACCGCAGGTCTGCCAGAGGTGTTGGTAGACCAGGCAAGCGAGCCGTCAGCATCACGCAGTACTAAACTGCCATTTTCAAACTGCAGGGTAGCATTTTCCTTAACAAGATGGTGGCGGTTCGCTGACCAGACAACTTGAGGGGAGGCGTAAGTGTATCCAGTCATCCGAGAGCCGCTGTTGGTGTAGACAATGAAGATGGAAAGGAGGAAGGTGTTGCACATCCCGGTGCAGAAGAAGCCGCAGCCAAAGGAAGGGCCAAACTGCCCCCGGAGGAGGATGGCACGGACAGTTGCACCATCGGCAAAGCTCACCGTGTGATCTAGAGAGGGGCTGTTTGTCCACTTTGCGGAGAAGTTGGCTGTTGGATAGTCGAAAGGTTGAGCAACATCGAGATAGAGGAGAGAGCAGAGAGATGCAAGGAGGAGGAAGAGATTCAAGGTTCTCATGGTTGGTGAGGGTTGCTGAATGCTGAAGACATTTTGTTTATAAAAGGTCCAAGAGTGGAAAGAAATGGTTGACTTTGTGATTATTATAGTCAATCCAGTGAGCCGGAATATGGTGGGGAAACTTTGAAACTGTCAGCAGTTTTGAGCTGCACAGCTTCGCAATCAATCCAGTCCAAGTCAGACTCCGTGTGCTTTCTAATGTTTGAGATTTGATTCAAGATGCAAGTCAATCAATCAATAAAAATTAGTAGATGATTAAGACCTTTTCTAAATTAGCACATGCACCTACATTAAGTGATCTTAATAATGGAAGGAAGGCTGAGATTACACCTGAGATGATCACCGCAATTTTGCATCTTGGAGAGGATCCAAGGTCATTTGCAATGGAACAAAATTCTACAAGAGTGTGAATATCAGAAGATAGCTTTCGAACAATAAGAAATCTTGTATGCTAACTTTAACTGGAAACAAGTACACATTTAACTAGCATATAGGAAACTGTTCTGCAGTAAGTTAATGATCTCAAATCCTGTATTAATTGATAAAACAGATGAAACAGAAAATCAAATGCTGATGAAATGCAAGTCGGATACCTTCAAAAAAACAAAATTCAAGCTGGAAAGCAACTGAGCTACTCGATATCGATATAGGATGAGAGCATAGAAGGGATTCAGAATCTTTCTTATTTCAGCAAGACCATTTCCAATAATATTACTGCAGAAGAGGTAGAAAGCCTACTTATGGGCTCTTTACACTTAGGGAGAACAAAATGAAAATGCTGAGTTACCTGTAAGATCCTGGAAGACCAAAAGAATCAAATTTTTTCCCACAGTCGAGTCCGTGAGGAGCAGAATATAGAAAGTTGTAAAGGAAGACTATTTCTTGATGCAAAGGGCTCAACTGCTACCAAGTCGGACATATTTCATTGATGAAAACTTACTTTTACAAGGTATAATAATAAATTGAAGAATGTTGTATCAGGACTTTTTTGGGCATGCAATCAACTGTACATGTCACAAGCATTCTAACCGACAAAAATTTAACAGGAGAATAGGGGCTCCAGAACAATGAATTATGAGGCTAGACTGAGATGATTCTCATAAAATTATCTTACCAAAGAATCTGGCACAATGGAACCAAAAGCCGCAGGATCATGGGCATCACAAGTTCCACCCTTTTTCTGACCCTTTTGGTCCTTGCTCTTCACTTTTGTAGATGGAAGACTCTATAGGACATCGTCAAACTGCAATAGGGATCCTCTGCTATGCAACAAAATGATGAGAAATAGAACATAAACATTAATGCAGAGCTAATCGCATATTTAAATTGCAAGTGGAACATGAAAGAACTCACTTGTTAGTGATCCAACCTGTCGGGTGATCTAGCTGAGTAGATCTGACTTGTGTTATAAAATTAAAGAATATGGAAGCCTTTCTGACCTATTTTTAAAATGTATAGGATTGTTATACACGAATCAGTAAAATAATCAGAATAAGTATAAGAAGTTTTAGGTGATGTTCTCATTGAGAATATATACTATGTTATGTTACTTTCAGAACAAGAATTTAGCTATAGACAACCACACAAGGAAAAAACTACGGTTCTTATTTTTTTAGAAATCTATATCAAATACAACAACAACAACAACAAAAACTAAACCTTTTATCCTAAGTATTTGGGGTAGGTTATATGAACCAAAAAAAAAAATCACGCTGGATCGATTACTTTGATAGACCTTCTCTATTCATTTCTATCAAATAATATCTCCTTATTTAAACCTCCAGAATCCATATCTTTTCGTATCACCTCCATCCATATTTACTTCAGTCTTCCCTTCGTTCTTTTAACTTGTTCTACATTAATAAACTCCGCTCATCGAACTGATGTATTTGTAGGCCTCCGTTGCACATAACAAAACCATCGTAAGCGATTTTCTGACATCTTCCCATCGATGGCAGTTGTACTTGATGATGTCGAGACTTGTCTTTTATAAAGAAATAAAGAGACGAACTCATATATTACTACTGATTTTGTTTTGGATATTTTAGTAAAATTATTATGTTAATAATAAAACATATTTACGGAAAATTCTATTTGCGCACGGTATTTTACTCTTGGCACCATAGATATTCTTTACACCAAACTCCTATTTTGAAATACTATCATTTTACTCTCTGCGCCCAATTTTTTTCCCAAAAATATCCATCCTCCTTTTCTCTAACTGCTCACCCGTCCGATCCCATTTTTATCCCTTTTTTTGAGTCGGATATTTTGGTCGAGTATTAATACCTGACCAAAAAACATTCTGGTCGAGTATTTATACCCGACCAGTAAGCGAAGTCTCCTCTAAAAAAAAAAAAACTAATTAATAATAAATTTCAAACAAATATGCATAAAACCTAAAAAAAAAAATTTAATCTTATCTTAGATTTATTCTCTGACACCAATTGCATATTGGAATTTTTCATTTGCATAAGAAAACTCAAACTCAAATTCCAAATCCAAATTTCACTTGTCACGGTAAAATCAAAAAATTTAAAATTCTTCTAATCTTTTTCAGAAAGCTAATGTAAAAAATTTTTAGGGATCAAGAAATCAAATGGATGATTTTATAGGAGATGTGTTTTTATTAAATACAAAAAAAAAATTATTTAGGGTTTTAGAGAGAAAATAGGGGAGGAAGATGATGAGCCGTAGCTAAATTTTAAGAAGTCTTAGTTTGGAATTTATAAGTGTAATTTAGTCCAAAAAATAATGGCAAATTTGTAATTATTTACAAGTTTCAAAACCGTGCGTCAAGAGTAAAATGCAGAGTGCAATAGAATTTCCCAATATTTACTTACATTTATGTTTTTCCCCATGTCCTTGCCATATCTGAGTCTTCACTTTTTCATAATGGCATATCCCATGTCTGTATTTCTATCCGTATCTGAATCTAAATTTGAGTCCGTATCCATACTTTCTAGATTTGAGGAAATATTGTCCAAATTGGAAAGACTAGCAAAACTACAGTCATGTTGAAGATTGAAAGAAATAGCTTTTGATGGAAGAACTTGAAAAGATAGGGCAGGGACATGGTCTAGAGGCTAATGGAAGGTTTAGAAGTTGGCCTAGAGGCTATTTTGTGTGAAAAGGTTAAGTTTTTTTTTTTTATGAATTGTAAGTATTGTTTAGTATTCGCTAATTCATTATTATGTTAGTAGATTTTTCATTAAGGTTCTAATTGAATGGACTAAGAGTTTAAAGTTAATTGCTCTGAATAAGATTAAATAGTTGGACTGCATTTGACCTATGTGAAAAAGTTTTTGTATGAATTGTAAGTATTACCATTTCACTATTATGTTTTTGTTTTTGTTTAGTAATGGTCTTCTAGAGCAAGGAGAAAGGAGAAAGGGCATTCAAGGAGCGGCATGGGGTGCCTATGCTACTTTTGACTTTCAAGAACCGGTGTTCAATGTAATTAAATTAATTTTTTATAACTCCACTTTGTATATTTAAATTTTTTGTTGTTCAATTATCAAATGAATTTTATTTTTACATTATTGTTGCCCACTCTACGTTTTGTTACATATTTTTATGCTCAAACTTGTAATGCATTCATGAATGGTTTTTTTTTAATTAGTAATAATTGAGTATTGTCATAATTAGTTGCATTGTTAAGTTCAGACATAGGTGACACATTTTTTTCACTGTCCGGACTGAAAGTCCAGACCAAAAATTTATTATCCGGGGTGTATACCCTAGACATTTTACACTTTATCTGGTGTGCACACAAGCTGAGGATCTAGTAGGTTCACAAAGCAAAAAATACACTGTCCTAACTTGCAGTTTGGACATAGTGTAATCCGTCCGGACTGTCAGCTCAAACAAAATTTTCCTGTCCGACCTTACAGGCCAATAAGACAAACAAGTGTCCAAATCTGACAGTATGGACAATGAAAAAACTGTCCAGGCTGTCAGCATGGACAATGAGTTTTTTTTTTATTCATAACTTTTATTAATTCTTACCGTTTTTAGGATTTTTGAGTAAACAAAAGATTAATAAAGTCAATTTTCAAATTTAATCTGTGAGATAATTTAGTAGAGGGAAAGATTAGAATGAATGATTGTAGGTTTTAGGGTTCATTTTTTTTTTCTTTTGGGTTATCTTGGAGTGAACACAGGGTGAGAAAGAAAGGGAGAAGAGAGGCTGATGGCATGGGCATTTAAGTCCAAAATATCGATGATGAAATTGTAATATTAACAATGTTTTTTAAATGTGTTCACTAGGAAAAAATGTATGCTCCTTTGGAAATTCCCAGAACGTAAAGAGACTCTTTCAAGTATTTATTGTTTCTGGCCAATCTTTTTTTATAATTTATTATTGACCTACAACTATACAAGTTTGATTATTGGAATTTATCAATGCATGACAAATTAAAAGAGTAAAGTCACGATCAAAGAAAATATAGATGAAAGTAACATGAAAAAATATGGATGTTAGGACTTAAATGAAGATATATTGCTATAAAAAAAATGACTGGGAAATGATCATTCATGTGATCGATCTATCGTGATTATCTTTTAGTTCATATAACTTACCTCCAAATACTTGGAATAAAAGACTTAATTGTTATTGATGTAGAAACAAGAAAAGAAGATTTATTAAGAAATTCAAAAAAAAAAAAAAAGATACTCGCTCTTGTAAACAAGAGAAATAAAGATCAAATGGATTTTGGTGAATATGATTTAAATCATTATGCTCCTCAAATTTAAAAATTTATATATAAAAATAAGTTGCCGCCTACCACTAATCTTGGAGAGAAGAAAGAGAACTAGCAAGTACTTGAGGCACGACCTGAACTCAACTATGCTCTCCCTGTATGCCAAACTTCCACATTCCTGAGAAATTCGAAATTAAGTTAGTTTTGTTATTTATTTATTTTTTTCAAATTAGACTTGTATTTCTCCTTAGCTATTTATTAGTATTCGCAAAAAAAAAAAAAAAAAAAAAAAATAGTCTTGCTCTCCCTTACCGTTATCATTTAAAACTGAACAAATTACAATAGGAAAAAGCAAAGATTACAAGAGATTACAAAAGATTTTCTCTTGTTAACAGAAAGAGGAAAGAGCTAATGCCCTCTTATTTGTTTATGTAAGGCTTTTGGGGATAGCGATGGAAGGTACATCTTTTCTTCCGATGATATGAGTGCCGAGTTAGCCTTTTTTTTTTTTTTTTTTTGTAATTCTTCTCAAGCGATTGATGATGAAGATCTCCCAATAGTCCCCTCTTTTTTTCAGCCCTCTTGAGAGCTATCTATAGCCTTAAGGGAGGGCTATGGACTAGCCTTGCGCTAGTACATGCGCGAGATTATGACTAACCTCACTTCATCTTCGCACATTTTGGCGTTTCTTTAAATTTTTTCCATACACAAAACCTCTTCTAAAGTTTTTGAAATTTCATCATTAAGTGGTATCGAATTTCAAAATTCTTTAGACTTCTTCGGTCCAGGCAGTGCATTCCTCCTTCACAATTTTCATGGTGTATTACTGAATAGTTTGAAAATATTTAGCTCTCTATCATGGATACACTGTTGAACCTTTCGGAGAGCTCTATCAGACCATTGCAAGCAGCTGGCACACCCAGCCAATAGTAGTTTTGATGCTACTTGGTGAGATAGGCTATATTTCGGAGGTAGGAATTTCTACATTAGATGTAGGTGATGCTTATAATGCTTAATCATCTAGAAAACCTGAATTGAATATAAAACTATAAAAGGAAACACTCAATCATACAAGCTTTCTATCTATCCGACTCTAATAATTACATTTGTCAAGAGATTATGACACTAACATTAGACAAATTTGATGCATTGCATATGGTAATAGCGTATTTCTAATAACTGATAATAATGACCCAATCAATTCTGCAGTAATCTACATGTATATACTTTTGATTTCTCATTTTCGATTTTTGAGTTATAACTCTAGTATCAACTGACATGCATACTATATTATAATGGCCTTGTGTTCCTAAATAGTCCACATGTATCATAAATAATATGGGGTTCATGAAAAAACTATTTGATGGATGAAACTCATATCATATAAGGTTTTAGGTGATTACAATAGGGAGACCAAGAACTTTCACTACAATGATTTTTGGTGATTCTAGGCTACTATCTAATTTTGAGTTCCAATGGGAGTATCATTTTTTTTTTATACGGAATCTGTTTTGACTGCCTTAGAATATATCATGGCTCAGCACTTTAATCTGATGCCAGGTCCTCATACTTTCTAGCACTTATATGATAACGAGAATTAACATTATCTTATTAATCAAACGAGTTTAAAATATCATCGTAGTTTCAATAACATATCTAGTTTCTGATATCTGATTAAAGAATGTCACTAAAATCTATTACTCATATGTGTTCTAATATCTAACTTAAATATTATGCCAAGCTCGTTCTATATCTAACACAATCCGCGACTAAGGCAAGCTTTCTATAATTAACTTACATTTTTATGTATATCTGACTTAAGTGAGACTCACTGTTTATTTATATAATTCATGATTCATGCCATTATGATCGACACTAGCGTAATATGTTCATAATCACATATTCTGAATACTTATATAGTACACATTTCCTTTTCTTTATGTATTACTTGTTGCACTCAATCCCCTGGGTTCATAATCCCGGTTTGGAAGATGTGGATAGAGAGCTTATTCTGTCCGAAGACCAGTACTTTTTCGAGTAAGCGGAAGAGCAGTAACTGATCGTACCATTATCTGGAGATCTTTTGTACTCGTCGATTTATATTTTTTTTTTTTTGTCTGGGCACTGTTTCATTTCTTTGCTCATTTGATTTTTCTATCGTACTGTTCAAAGTAATGTGTCATGTTATGTAATCAATCCTTATGTAAATAAGAATATATTTTCAGTTCCCGACATATTATTTATGCATCTAAATATGATAGTAATTTCGCTTATTCCAAAATCCTGTAATTATGAAGTTCTTATTTTAATTTTTTGACCTAGTACATGCCTATTCGAGCGTGTACGATGATAATGCACTCCATTTCTTAATGCAGATGAAAATGAGATGCTATAGAAGTATCATGTTGTCTCTGCCATCCATAGATAAATCCATCCAGAATTGATAGCAGCAAAAATACGAAAAATGAAAGTATCAAACGTGTGCGCAAATTTGACTATTGCTCTCTAGCCAAACATTCTAATAAACAACCATAATAATCCTTATATAATCCCTGCAATCTCTCCCAACTCCCACCCTTGACCGTACGGATAAATATGAGAGTTTTAAGGAGCTTGGGATGCTAACATGTGCTCCACACTCAAAGAAGTAGGGATGGAGGGTGGCCGCCACCAACCTTGTGTCTGATAGCTGATAAGGCCATAAGCGCATACACGAATCAAGTTATTGCATGACGATCCCATTCCCAATGCTCCGAATATCAGGTTAGATTGAGATGAGCACAATCAGATAAAGATAGCAGTTTGAGCCCACTCCTTTTAGGATTCCAAGGGTTTATTGTGTCCGCATGGATGCGTACTGTATTCGGAGGATCACCTCAATACTAATTATAAGCCCTGCGACTCGGAGATATCTCAAAATGGGCAATCATGAGCTGCAGGCCAGGAAGGTGGAAATCCACTCTGTTCGGGATCAGATTGGGCACCCAAACCAAAACAAGAAAAAAAAAAAAAAACTGAGCCCACTTATCAAAACTCCACCAGACGAGCGAAATTGACCACCCACAGACCCTCCCACGTCCCCATCATTGAGCTCATCACGTTAAGACATTTCAAGTCATTCTCCCCCTTTTTCCAATAATCAGAGCTTTGCTTAACTCTCACACATTCCATCCAACCGACCTGGAAAGAGAAATCACATCTCTCTCTTTCTCTCTCCTCTCCTTCTCTTTATTATCTCTCAACTCTTCATCCAAATACCAATCCAAGTTGATCAATGGCCATCTGTTATGATGCTAGCACTAGCACCAGCACCAGCACTAGTGAAGCATCTCATTCTCCTGTTAGGATCCAGGTTGTGCCCAGGCCAGTCTCTGATGGGCTCCTTGTCAAGTTTCCCGACACGTCCGAATTCGACTTCGAGTACGAGAGTAGCGGCCTCTGGTCGCCGCCGGTCCCCGTTCCCCGTAGCAACGCCTTGTCGCTGCCGGATTTTACGCCGTCCGACGATGATGAATTGCCTTCTGAGAAGAAGCAGCAGCAGACATCAAGGAGGAGGAGGCATAGGGTCTGTTTACATGTACGTAAAATCTAACTATGCTTCTTTCCTCTTTCTCTAGTTAGTAGTTAATAAAAAATAAAGGATTTTTTTTGAGATTTTGTTACTTAATTGCAGGTTGTTTGGTGCTCATGACAATGATGAAGTAGACAACACATGAGATGAGAGGCTGTAATCTCCTTTTTTTTAATTTTTTTTTTTAAATAAATCAATCTTTACATCTAGGAAAGGGGGAATTCTATTTCAGCACACCATTTCCTCACTGGAGATGTAAAAGAATACAAATTTGTCATTTCTTTTTATGATCATAATTTTTTATTCCCAAATAATATTAAACCCTTTTATGAACTGATTTTCGAACAGCATGGAAAAGGAAAATGTTTGTACGGATGAGAAAGGTGGGCTCACTAAGCAAAGAGGCGTGCTCTAACAGAACTTCCCATGGAAAGGTGTAATTAGTATTGTCACAGTTTGGTGGTGGGTATGTGTAAAGTTATTATATGCCTTGTGGTTCCTTTACCTGACATATGATAGTTGTCAGGTGTCAAATAATTATTTCTCTGTCTTCAATGTTGATTGTGGTTGTGGTATCTCAATAATTATTGGATTTTTTTTTGTTAAATTTTTTTGTGCTCAACCACTCTAGGATATTTCATTCATCATGCTTCTCCAGCTTTGTTGTCCCAAAATAATACTAAATTAGAAACAATTGGCTTGTTTGTTTGAAGGTTATATGGACATCCATAGCATCCTACCAAATACCAGAGGAAGACCTCAGTAATTAATTTGTTTAGCCAGCCACCTGTCCCAATATTAATTTGTATGCACTTTTTATTTAATAGCTGTTTTTAGGATTTTTTTTTTTTTTTTTATAGTTGTTATTTCTATGTACGTTCCTCGGTTTTTTTTTTTTTCGTTAATTTCTATTTAATAGAATATGAAAGGCATTAGTCTATTGTTTAGGCTAAAAAAAGTTAATTTGTAAATCTTTATCATTAGATTTTAAAGCATAAGCAACACCAGTTATTATTAGTATTAATTTAGCTATCTCCCTGTAGTTGTCTCCTTTGGATCACGTTTGAAAGCTGAAACCAAGCAGCCTAAGTTGCAATATATACAACTTGACCACTGATGGTCTCAGGAATCAGGCAATTTATGTGACCTTCAACCTAGAAGGCAGAATACTTCAGCGAAGCGAAATACCTGAGTTTTGCAGCACAAGAACATAGAACTACATTCCTTCAAAAACTTGTTATTGGACTGTTCAGGAATCAAGAATATGAACCGTAAGTACTCTCATCATCTCATGTAGTGAAGTATAAGTTTCATATACATTGGAGTGAAGTCTAAGTCTGGCAATCGAGCCACCCTTCAAGGGCAACTGATCCATACATCAAACAAAAACTTGTAAGGCTGAGTTCTTCATCCCTGATCAACTTGGATACTCATACCGCTCGGCGGGCAGAAAGACCATGCTGATCTTTAAATACATGCCTAATGAGGAACACATATTGTTTGTAATAACTACATCACCTTGTGAAGGATCCACATTCTTTATAAATTCAGATGGTTGAGGGAGCTCCATCTGAAGATGCTAGATGCACTAGTTGAACTTCCATAACGACATTGTAAAGGGAAATAGAGTAGTTGCTCAGAATTCATAGTCTTGAAATATATATCGTAATCCTTTTGACAAGGAGGGTTGAAGGGTCCACCACGAACGGTTCACTAAATGGAACAGTACTTTTAACCTGATGACAATTCAACAAAAGAGATAATTAGATCACCATTTGAAAAATCATTTGCGTGCTAAATTCTGTTTATCCAAATAAGGAGATAACTCACATGGTTCACAATTATTATTTTATATTGCTTGCTACTAGTATGCATATTACAATGCTTATAGTTGGATATTCACTATCCTAATAAAAATTAAAGATTAAAAGATTAATTCAATGCCAAATTTTTCCTCTACCAGCTATAAGAACAAGCTTGGCGATAATAGGAGAAAACCATGTTACAAGCAATAGGGCGCGTAAGTCTGCTGCATGTGCATAAGGTGGAGTTATAGTTGATGAAAAAAAAAAAAAAAATGAGTTATTTCCAGAAGAAATTGGTTAGTTTCACTGGAGGGAAAAAAATTATATAATTAATAACATTAAAGAGATAAAATAATTGCCAGATTAGTCAGTGTTCTTGCAGAAGAGGTGAATATGGGCGTTACTAGTGATCATGAATCTTGTCAGAGGGCAAAAGGGTATAAAGGAGATTCCCAATCTACAGAAGCAGAGATTGAAGGGCATCCTAAAGAATCTAGCTATTATTATTATTATTGTTTTTTTCAATCGCAAGTCATGTGCATTAGCACACTCCTAAATTATTAAGGCTCAAGAGCCTTCACATGTTAGAGAAGCCATCTTTCCATATCCAAAGACTGATGGATTTTCAACTATCTGCAGAGCTGAGAAGCCCAGATTTTACGTATTTCTTTAGAGCAGTTATACAGGCCGGAAGCTATATTAGAATTTGGTGGTGGACATTGGGGATTTTGGTAGATTTGGGGAAGAACAAATTAGGGTTTTGTGGGAATTTGAGCGAAATTGGGAATAAATAAAAGATAAAGATGAATTTAAGTCTTGTAGATGAATTTAAGTCTCGTACCATATAGTGATCTGTCACCTACTCACAATAAATCCATGATAAAAGATTTAATTTTGTTTAGCAAATCACCGTGCTAAGAACAAACAAGGGTTTTAATTTCTACATCTCATTCTCTGTTTGCAAATTCTGTTTATAGGCCCGACTATTAAAAAGCAACCAAACTCTAGTAAAATTCCTAACATAACACCAAATCTAAGAAGATATTTAACAATAAAACTCAAATCAAATAAAATTCTTAATCAGATCGGAGCCTTTGTTATCCCCATCAAGTAGTTTGTTATTGATAGTCGTTTCGAAAAATAAAAAACATTCCCATTGTTAGACGACTTAGCAATGAAAAAGAATTAGTAACTTCTATTTAGTCCCTTGGAAAAGCATTCAATCTTCTTTACTAGGATTCCCTGATTGTTGATATGTCATCTTCCACAAACTAGTTGTACCAACTCAAGATTCAAGAAAGTTCCTCTATTATGGTAGAAAATAGGCATCCAACCCTCAGTTTTGTTGCAACTTTGTTTAGATAGATTAGGAAAATACATTAGGTAACCAATAAAATACAAAACAAATAAAAATAAGAGAATTTAGAATCTTAGATCATGTTTCAAGATGGTATCTCTTAACAATCATAATATATCATGCTAACTATTATTGACAGGAACCATTTTGTAAAAGATTCCCTATATTATTTTGTAAGTACTATGACCTTACCCACAATATTTTATCTTTATTCACCTATACCTCCTATACCCCATATCCCTAAATTGTGGATCTCAATCTCTCCCATGGTACTGGATTGAACTGAAAAGAGAGGGAGAAAGACTTTTTCTTTGTCTAATTTTCCTCTCAAAAACTCTATTAATTTTTCTCTCTTCTATATCATCATCTTAGATATGGATTTTTTTGAAGAAAACATAAAGTTTTCAAACTTTCTCAACCTCTAAAATCCAATATCATCACTCTCATCTTCATCCTCTAGCTCAAGAATACAAAGCAAGTAGAATAACATCCACTATTAAGATATTTTTGTAATTAAAATATTTTATAGTTAATTTATAATCTTAATTTGTTTAATTTATTTAAACTTAGAAAGATGATATTTTTATACAAAAATCTCTATGATTATTCTAAATATAAAATTATGATTTTTACACTTTACTCTATATTTATGTATCAAATTTATGATTTTATTTATGGGTTCTCATGCTTAAACTACAAGTTGTAAATTTAAACTATATGTTCTATTTTTAAATTATAAAGATGCTACTTTTATAAATGTTCATCATATTTGGATATAAATTCAAATTTTCCATACAAGTTCATGTTTAATGCAATGATTTTAAATTATTTTCCACTTGTCATTAGATTCTATATAATATGTGTATATTTATTCATAATCATATTTTAAAGAGAGAGTTTTATATGAGTTTTTACAATTAATTTTCTAAGATATTATTTCTTTTATACAAATTATTGCGTTAGGTCATAATCCTTTTTATATTAATACATATTTGTCACGCCCCGCTCCCAATATACGGTATATGAGCACGTGTAGCAGGTACCGGCAGCATAGTCAGTTTGAATATGCTAAAGCCTCAATTATAATATCACAGCCACAAAGAATAAATACACGTAGATAAATAAACTGACATTCATTGATCCATGAAGTCTATTACATAAAGAAAACAGAAGGACGATACTGGATAACTTTAGATAACATCCATTAAGGAATGATAGGTTCAAGAACATGAAAAGACTGCATTTAATACAAACTAAGTACATGATAACTACTGATCTTCGGTCACTTCAGCAAAATACTCCATGTCTTCCGCGGTAGAATCAACAGGGTTCAACTCAGTCACTGGACATGCATATCCAGGTCGTCAGATAGCGACCAACACAATAAATATAGAAAAATATGATATAATAATTATGTCTAACATGGTAATAATGCAAGTCTTAGAAAAATATTAAATCCATAATTAACGATAATATTAAGTGACAGGTTAAAGGAAATATCTTTTAGTATGGTCACAATCATAGCAAGTTTATCATTTTAGTAAAGTCAACTCTATAATAGGGGTATTTTTGTCTAAGATGTCATGTAATTGGAAAAGCTAACTGATGGGATACAACTGTTTCGATTGTTTCCTGTACAGACCCAGGAAATGGTCACAGGATTGTCCGGTGCTGAGTCGGACCTGCCGTCAGGCAAACAAGAATTATAGTCAGGTATGATCCAGCAAATCATCACGCACCTATGGTATGCGAAATATTCAGTTGTACAACTTAACAAGTTTACAACCGAAACAGAGTATATTTCCATCACTCAGTTTCTCCCCCAACCCAGTGTCATTTAAGTATAGTACATGCATGTCTAAATTCTGGTTTTCATAACTTGTATATTGAATTTCGGGTACAATATTTCAATTAGATTTTGTTAATTTGTTAACAACATAATTTATAGAATCCGTTTTATATTTTATTCAATAAATCACAATTGGTTATATCAAGGATTTACTGATTTGAGATATCATACAGATATCGGCCAGGCCAGTGTATGAATGCTGGGAGGTTTTCCATGCATTGCACGTTCCTTAATTAGAGAACCAGCATACAAAACTTTTCTAGACACCGATATAGAATGATATCACAAACAGTATGTTTCCACGATTATAGTATTTTTCATGATTTATTAAAAACCTAACTACAGACTGTAATTTAACAAGTAATCATTTAATTTCTAACATCATAAAATAATAACAGATATGTCAATGATTGCACTTGTAATAACACATTTAGCTTCTACAAATTAAATTCTAACAATATAAAGAAATAGTATTTGTAATCACAAATTTAGATGATATAATTGAAGTAATATTTTTATAAGAAAAATTAGCATGTTTAGTGAGTCCAAAAAGAACTCACCTCGATTTGCGAAGGTCTACCAATTGGCAATCACACGAAGCAATCTACACATAAAATTATAATATATTTGTTAAAAATTATTCATCATAAATTCAGGTGATTTTTAGGGAATTTCTAATTTTCATAAAGCACTTAGTATTAATTTTAAAGTTAAATAATATTAGTGTAGAAAATTAACTTCTAATGTTGTCCTAATAAGTTGTTAGTTACATATTTTGTAAACATTTGAATTGGTTAATTCTCATCGAACTATAATCTTATTTGTTTGGCAAGAGAGGCTTATAGGATGTGTAAGGTGGGCTCAGCTGGACATATGCTGTATTAATACTAATCTTGAAGTCTATGTTAATAAAAATATAATTCAACTCTTATATGGTTATGTTTTTGTTTGATTTTATGTTTGTTGGATTTATTGGATAAGTTTAGCATATAAAGATTTCATTTAAATGATAAATTATTTCCTTCCTATTTTATTTTATATTTATTTTTGAGAAGAATCTCCTAATTGATTTATAGATAATGTTTTGGCCTAAAATTGTAGGATCACCCTAAGTTCTATTTGAATTCAATAAATGGGTTTGAATCTATCTTATTGGGTCTATAAGATGGTGGATATCTTTTATTAGGGTCGTTAGATAGGGTGTGAGCTAATCCTATGGTCTAATTAAATAAATGCAATAGAAATTTAAGAAATTAATACGAACCTCAAATAGTAGAGCAAGGGAAGAAAGAAATAGGAGTTTCTTTGTCAAAACTTCGGCGAGGCTAACGACAGCGGTCCGACGAGGCGCTCCAACAAAGTGAGAGAGAGATTTTTTTTTTTTTTTTAAGAGGATGAGTGTAAGATTGAATTTAGAAAAGAGGTTGGGTTTATATAGTATTAGATTTAGGAGTTATAGAATGTGAAGGGTTTAGGGAGTTATGGAATTTAAATGATTTGAGGAGTTATGGAATTTAAAAGGTTTTGAGGGTTATAGAATTTAAAAGGTTAGAAAAATGAATTTATTTGGGATGTTATAAAAGAGAGAAGATGAATAGTTTAAGAGGGTTATAGAATTTAAAAGGTTAGAAAAATGAATGAATTTGGGATGTTATAAAAGAGGGAAGATGAATAGTTTAAATTATTATGTTTATTTGTTATTCATTTAATTATGAAAAAAAATAAGGATTATTACATTCTATCCCTCTTAGAAAAATAATTTCGTCCTCGAAATTAAATAAGAGATAGAATAATACCAGAAGTCTTAATCAAAAAGGTGCGGATACTGTTCACGGATATCGTCTTCCCGTTCCCAGGTTGCTTCTTTAGGTGATCGATGATTCCACCAAACTAGAACGAGGGGAATGACTTTACTCTTCAAAACTTTCTCTCGTCGCTCGATGATAGCTACTGGTTGTTCTTGATAGGAGAGGTCTGGTCTGAGCTCTAACTCTGAATAATCTAATATATGATTCTCGTCCCGAACATAGCGTTTGAGTTGGGATATATGAAACACATTATGAACACCTTCTAAGGATGGGGGAAGTGCTAGACGATATGATACTTTTCCAACTCTCTCCACAATGTCAAAAGGACCAATAAATCTTGGGCTAAGCTTTCCTCGTGAACCGAATCGAATAATACCTTTGGATGGTGATATTTTCAAGAATACTAAATCTCCAACTTGAAATTCCAAAAATCTTCGATGAGTATCCGCCCATTTCTTCTGCCTGTCTTGAGCAGCCTTTAGGTGTTTACGAATCATATTGACCTTATCCACTGTTTGAGTAATCATCTCTGGTCCCAAAAGTTTTCTTTCTCCAATATCGTCCCAATAAACCGGTGATCGACATTTCTTTCCATATAATGCTTCAAATGGCGCCATCTTGATACTTGCTTGATAGCTGTTGTTGTAAGAAAATTCAACAAGATGAAGGTGATCTTCCCAAGACCTACCAAAATCTAGCATACATGCTCTAAGCATATCCTCTAAAGTTTGGATAGTTCTCTCTGATTGTCCGTCAGTTTGAGGATGATAAGCACTGCTAAATTTAAGTTTAGATCCCAAACTTTCTTGCAAACTCTTCCAAAAATGAGATCTAAATCTAGTATCTCTATCTGATACAATACTGATTGGAACACCATGAAGTCGTACAATCTCATGCATGTATTTCTCTGCTAATGTTTCCGTCGACTGTCCAACACGAAATGGGATAAAATGAGCCGATTTTGTGAGACGATCCACGATAACCCATATAGCATTATTACCCTTAGGACTTAGCGGCAAGGCCGTAACGAAATCCATAGTAATTTCCTCCCATTTCCATTTGGGTATTGGCAAAGGTTGCAAAAGTCCTGGTGACCTCTGATGTTCCGCCTTTACCTGTTGGCATACCAAACATTTGGATACAAATCGAGCAATTTCTCTCTTCATTCCGTGCCACCAAAAGTGTTGTTTCAAGTCTTGATACATCTTCGTGCCTCCCGGATGTACTGAATATGTTGAACTATGAGCTTCCGAAAGAACTTCTTCTCGAACATTTCCCTTTGGCACACAAAGTCTGTTCTTAAATCGAAGTGATCCATCAGCATGAATGTTTAAGTCTGATCTCCGTCCAGATTCAACTTCACTTCGAAATTTCTGTAGTTTGGGGTCGCCTTTCTGGCATTCTTTGATCTTCTCAACTAATGATGATTGGAGTTGTAAGGCCATAAATTGTACTTTTGATTTTGGCAAGATGACTTCTAAGTCTAGCCTCCTCATCTCTTCGAGCAACTTCTTTTGCTGGGTAAGATATATCGCCATTGGTTTTCTACTTAAAGCATCAGGAACTACATTAATCTTACCGGGATGGTATTGTAAGTTGATGTCATAGTCTGCCATTAGTTCTAACCATCTTCTTTGCCTCATGTTGAGCTCCTTCTGAGTAAAAACATATTTAAGGCTCTTATGATCAGTATAAATATCCACATGATCTCCAAGCAAGTAATGTCTCCAAATCTTTAAAGCAAAAATTACTGCTGCTAACTCCAAATCATGCATTGGGTAGTTCTTCTCATGAGACTTCAATTGACGAGATGCATAAGCAATCACTCGTCCATGTTGCATTAACACACATCCTAGTCCTCTTCCAGATGCGTCACTAAATACAACCATTCCACCTGTTCCATCTGGAATCGCCAAAATTGGTGCAGAAGTAAGTCGAATCTTCAACTCTTCGAAAACTTCATTACATTCACTTGACCACACAAACTTCTCATCCTTTTTCATTAACTTGGTCAAGGGTCCTTCTATCTTCGAGAAATCTTGAACAAATTTTCGATAGTAACCAGCCAATCCAAGAAAGCTCCTAACTTCGGACACATTCTTCAGGACAGGCCAGTTTTTCACTGCTTCGATCTTACGCGAATCAACCGAGATTCCTTCTCCAGAGATGATATGTCCCAGAAAAGATATACTTTTCTGCCAAAACTCGCACTTACTAAGTTTGCCGTAGAGTTTCTCTTTTCGAAGAGTCTCCAACACAATTCTCAAATGTTCGGCATGTTCTTCATCATTTTTGGAGTATACTAAAATATCATCGATGAACACAACTACGAATTTGTCCAGGTATAGATCAAACACTTGGTTCATCAAATTCATAAATACAGCCGGTGCGTTTGTCACTCCAAATGGCATTACTAGAAATTCATAATGGCCATATCGAGTTCGAAAAGCAGTCTTCTGTATATCTTCCTTCTTGACTCTTATTTGATGATATCCTGACTTGAGATCCAACTTAGAAAAAACTTTAGCTCCCCCGAGTTGATCGAACAAGTCATCGATTCTAGGCAAAGGATATTTGTTCTTGATCGTGACTTGATTCAATCCTCGGTAGTTAATGCAAAGCCTCTTACTCCCATCTTTCTTTCCCGTAAGTAAGATTGGTGCTCCCCACGGCGAGGTGCTGGGTCTAATGAATCCTTGATCTTCAAGCTCCGTCAATTGACGTTTCACTTCTGCCAATTCTACTAGTCCCATTCGGTATGGTGCTTTAGATATAGGCGCCGTACCGGGAATAAGATCAATAGAAAATTCTACTGCTCTCTCAGGTGGTAATCCAGTAAACTTATCTGCAAATACATCAAGATATTCTGACACCACCGGAATATCTTCATCTTTTTCATCCATCATGATGAAGATTTCACTTGTTGATCTAGCTCTAAATTTTTCCGACTCTAGTGTCTTACTACCTCCAAGAAATTCAAATTCTGGGTGATTCGGAATTCGAAATATGACACTTTTCTTTCGACAATCAATCACTGCATGGAAAGTACTAAGCCAGTCCATTCCAAGTATAACATCGAATCCACTAGGTTCGATTATAAGAAAATTGGCATAGAACTCCCTTCTACATACTACCACAGGACATAGTCTACACATTTTACTAGATATTATAGCTCCATTACCCGTATTAATGTTCCAATTAGATGTCAGAGTATCACATGGAATGTCATCAAGGGATACGAAAGCAGATGAAATGAAACAATGTGAAGCTCCAGAATCAAATAGTGTAAAAGCTGGTGTACCATGTACTAAAATTGTACCTGTCACCACCTCATTGGAATTTTCAGCCTGTTTCGCAGTGAGATTGAAAGGCTGACTCTGACCATGGTCCACTCCCTTATTTTTCAGAGCTTGCTGGAACATTTTCTTTTGAGAAGTAAGAGGTTGTCTGCCTTGATTGAGCCCTGCATTCCTTTGTTGTGGGGGAATAGCAGGTCGAGACATTTCTTCACTAATTCTCCTCTTCGGACAATTCATCAAAGTATGTTCAGCCGATCCACATGCCAAACATAGTCCATTAACAGCTCTGCAGTCCTTCTTGAGATGACCAGGTTTCTGATAGAAGTTGCATATGAGCTTTTGAGGATGAGGGATGAAAGGTCGCTTCTCGGTAGGACCCATTTTGGAAATAGATTCTCCAGATATTTGATTGAAAGACCTCTTCGATATTGTTTGAACTCGCTTCTCTTTATTAATAACTTGCTCTACACCTCTTGCGGCATCAATCACATCAGCATAAGTCTCAAGTTTGGAAGACACCAAATATTTCTGGATGTCCAATCTTAAACCTTGCTGGAATCGATGAGCTCGATCTTCTTCATCAACAACCATGTATGGAGCAAATCGGCTCAAACGGACAAATTCAGCTGCATACTCTTCTACAGACTTTCCTCCTTGTTTCAGGTTGATGAACTGTTGTTCCATCTCCCTTCGAGCTGCCTTTGGAAAGAACCTTGTGTAAAAACTCTTAGTAAAATCTTCCCATACGATTGGTTGTTCCAGTCGGTCTCCTTCAGCTTGCCACCAGGTTCTAGCTACATCCGTCAGCTGGATCTTCACAACATCAACCTTATTCTCCTTAGAAATTCGTGCAGCTGTAAGAAGATCCTCCATCTCGGCCAACCACTGTTCAGCTTCAAGTGGTCCAACTGTTCCAGAGAAAGTTGCAGGATGAAGGCGTCGAAAATCAGAAATGCTCCCAACTCGTTGTGGTCGAGGCGCATTGATTTGTTCTAATGCTGCCGTAATTCCAGTACGCATCATCTGAGTTTGTTGTTGTTGTGCTTCCATCATTCCACGAAGTACTCCCAATATCTCTGCGGCATTAATTGAGCTAGTGTTCGAGTTCGATTCAGATTCATTATTTTGTGCCATCGTACTGAAGAAGATAAGGAAAAATGGAATCAAAGGAAGTTTGAATCAAGAGATATGGTAATGAAATCTTCAATATCTACATTTATTCATATGGCTGTGATCTCAAGCTTAGGATCAATTCCAAGTTAACTCAACCTCGTTGGGTCAACTCATTTTTGAACCTGTCTCTGATACCACTAAAATACCTGTCACGCCCCGCTCCCAATATACGGTATACGAGCACGTGTAGCAGGTACCGGTAACATATTCAGTTTGAATATACTAAAGCCTCAATTATAATATCACAGCCACAAAGAATAAATACACGTAGATAAATAAACTGACATTCATTGATCCATGAAGTCTATTACATAAAGAAAACAGAAGGACGATACTGGATAACTTTAGATAACATCCATTAAGGAATGATAGGTTCAAGAACATGAAAAGACTGCATTTAATACAAACTAAGTACATGATAACTACTGATCTTCGGTCACTTCAGCAAAATACTCCATGTCTTCCGCGGTAGAATCAACAGGGTTCAACTCAGTCACTGGACATTCATATCCAGGTCGTCAGATAGCGACCAACACAATAAATACAGAAAAATATGATGTAATAATTATGTCTAACATGGTAATAATGCAAGTTTTAGAAAAACATTAAATCCATAATTAACGATAATATTAAGTGACATGTTAAAGCAAATATCTTTTAGTATGGTCACAATCATAGCAAGTTTATCATTTTAGTAAAGTCAACTCTATAATAGGGGTATTTTTGTCTAAGATGTCATGTAATTGGAAAAGCTAACTGATGGGATACAACTGTTTCGATTGTTTCCTGTACAGACCCAGGAAATGGTCACAGGATTGTCCGGTGCTGAGTCGGACCTGCCGTCAGGCAAACAGGAATTATAGTCAGGTATGATCCAGCAAATCATCACGCACCTATGGTGTGCGAAATATTCAGTTGTACAACTTAACAAGTTTACAACCGAAACAGAGTATATTTCCATCACTCAGTTTCTCCCCCAACCCAGTGTCATTTAAGTATAGTACATGCATGTCTAAATTCTGGTTTTCATAACTTGTATATTGAATTTCGGGTACAATATTTCAATTAGATTTTGTTAATTTGTTAACAACATAATTTATATAATCCGTTTTATATTTTATTCAATAAATCACAATTGGTTATATCAAGGATTTACTGATTTGAGATATCATACAGATATCGGCCACGCCAGTGTATGAATGCTGGGAGATTTTCCGTGCATTGCATGTTCCTTAATTAGAGAACCAGCATACAAAACTTTTCTAGACACCGATATAGAATGATATCACAAACAGTATGTTTCCACGATTATAGTATTTTTCATGATTTATTAAAAACCTAACTACAGACTGTAATTTAACAAGTAATCATTTAATTTCTAACATCATAAAGAAATAACAGATATGTCAATGATTGCACTTGTAATAACACATTTAGCTTCTACAAATTAAATTCTAACAATATAAAGAAATAGTATTTGTAATCACAAATTTAGATGATATAATTGAAGTAATATTTCTATAAGAAAAATTAGCATGTTTAGTGAGTCCAAAAAGAACTCACCTCGATTTGTGAAGGTCTACCAATTGGCAATCACACGAAGCAATCTACACATAAAATTATAATATATTTGTTAAAAATTATTCATCATAAATTCAGGTGATTTTTAGGGAATTTCTAATTTTCATAAAGCACTTAGTATTAATTTTAAAGTTAAATAATATTAGTGTAGAAAATTAACTTCTAATGTTGTCCTAATAAGTTGTTAGTTACATATTTTGTAAACATTTGAATTGGTTAATTCTCATCGAACTATAATCTTATTTGTTTGGCAAGAGAGGCTTATAGGATGTGTAAGGTGGGCTCAGCTGGACATATACTGTATTAATACTAATCTTGAAGTCTATGTTAACAAAAATATAATTCAACTCTTATATGGTTATGTTTTTGTTTGATTTTATGTTTGTTGGATTTATTGGATAAGTTTAGCATATAAAGATTTCATTTAAATGATAAATTATTTCCTTCCTATTTTATTTTATATTTATTTTTTAGAAGAATCTCCTAATTGATTTATAGATAATGTTTTGGCCTAAAATTGTAGGATCACCCTAAATTCTATTTGAATTCAATAAATGGGTTTGAATCTATCTTATTGGGTCTATAAGATGGTGGATATCTTTTATTAGGGTCGTTAGATAGGGTGTGAGCTAATCCTATGGTCTAATTAAATAAATGCAATAGAAATTTAAGAAATTAATACGAACCTCAAATAGTAGAGCAAGGGAAGAAAGAAATAGGAGTTTCTTTGTCAAAACTTCGGCGAGGCTAACGACAGCGGTCCGACGAGGCGCTCCAACAAAGTGAGAGAGAGATTTTTTTTTTTTTTTTTTTTTTTAAGAGGATGAGTGTAAGATTGAATTTAGAAAAGAGGTTGGGTTTATATAGTGTTAGATTTAGGAGTTATAGAATGTGAAGGGTTTAGGGAGTTATGGAATTCAAATAATTTGAGGAGTTATGGAATTTAAAAGGTTTTGAGGGTTATAGAATTTAAAAGGTTAGAAAAATGAATGAATTTGGGATGTTATAAAAGAGGGAAGATGAATAGTTTAAGAGGGTTATAGAATTTAAAAGGTTAGAAAAATGAATGAATTTGGGATGTTATAAAAGAGGGAAGATGAATAGTTTAAATTATTATGTTTATTTGTTATTCATTTAATTATGAAAAAAAAATAAGGATTATTACAATATTTACTTGAAAAATATATATATTTGTAAAATTCAACAAATTTGTTACTTTCCATATTATGAAATCATATTAGAATTTGGGAAATTCACATATTTTTAAACTAATGGTCATATAATAGTGTTGAGCCTATTTAATTCTCATCTTTACACCTTATTACCCACTTACCTAATATGTGTCAATATGCATAATTGTATATATGTGTGGTTTGCATACATGATCATAATTTCCATAACACTCATTATAACATTCTACAACTCCATCATACTTGCCTTTGACATACATACTAGTTATTTGTAAAAGATACATGAAAATATATCGGATTATCCTAATTAATACTTAGATATGTCTTGATAATGCCATGAATCATGCCTTGCCTGTTAACTTGATTTTGACATGGATCGTGTCTTACTTATCACTTGGATATCTGTTAGATGAAAGACATGTTATGTATGTAATTTTGACTCGATTGGTCCATCATATTCCGGATTGATTTACATGTATTATAACTTAAACCTAGGATTATATGTGAACTAAAGGGTGGACTAATACCGTATCGTGAACCTTTAGAATAGGTTATGCAACCAAAATAGGGGCCTATCTGGGGGCATGCCCAGATAGTACTGAGTCATCATCTCTTATTTAGTCTATATTGATGGGACGACCGATTCTCAAAAGTGCTCAGTGCAAGGTTGGTTTAGTGCCAGCAATTTAATCGGGTTCTGGGGGTGTACACGGGTAGTTTCATGATATGAGTCTCTTTCTTTACCAATTAGTTTAAAAATAAAATAAAGTAAGATAAACTTAGACTCGATATGCATGTGTGTCCGTACTTGATATTGTTACTTTATCATTTACTGTTTTCCATACATACACAAACTTTTATGTTCACATTTATATTCCACTTATTAGTTTATTTTGCACACTCCCTACCTCTTATTATTTTACTTGCCGGATTTGACCCTGAGTTCTACATGCTTAGGTACCGAAGACGTGAGCGAGGATCCGCCATTGCATGACCCATACTTTCTGGTGCAGGCCGTGTAATAGTAGATTTTTAGACCTCCACTTTTGTATTTTTGCATTTGGTATGTATATCACTCTTTTGAAGGTTTAGTTCCCAACTTTTGTATCAGTACTGTACATATTGCTTTCTGTTTAGACATGTTGGATATCTTCTTTTATATGACAGTAAACTAACTTCCAAGATTCAGGTAGATGATTATTGTTGTAATTTTATTCATTTCTACTTTTCCATACTTATAGGTCTCGTGCACGTTGACTTACACGTGTCCACAGGTAACGCACTCCGTTCCGTGCTTAGTAAGGAGCGAGGCGTTACACTACAGTGAACTATTAATTAAAAAGGTTCTATTAAATGTGATGAAGTTGAGGTGCTGTAGCACAAAGTGAGGCTTAAGGTGGAGTCAGAGTGCATACATTTCAAGTTAGGTCTACCCAAATCTGAGGGTTTCAAATGTTCATACAAAACTGGCATGCACAAGTCAAAAGTCTTGTATAATAAGCCCAAATCTGTCAAAAGTCATGTATAAGAAGCCCAAATCATGTGTAGACTTAATATACTTAAAGATCCATTTTGCCATATCAAGATGTGACTTCCATGGTGATTGACTGTATCACAAAGCCAATTATGAAAAATTGTCCGTCCCTATGATGGTTAAATAGATAAGACTACTGACAAGAGCACGGTAATATCGAGGATCCAATAGACTCTCTTCTTCACATCAAGTTTAAATTTTGCAGAACACTGCTTGCTTCTAGTCAAGCTAAATTTTTCAATAAACTTCTTGACATAAACCTTCTTGAAATACAGCACTCCCATGCTTTGCTTTCTCCATTTCCAATCCAATAAACTAAATATTTCACTCTAGGTGACAATCGAAGCGCCATCAAGTTTGCAACTGATCTGGTACGTCACATTTGAACTAAATATTCTGAAATTGAGCAAAATTTCATTTGTGAGAATGTGCTTGATGATGCTATTGGTGTGATGAGTAGCATAGTAAGGATAACTTTGTTGATATTCACTAGATCTCTTACAAAATGTCCATTCAAAGTTCTTTGAGCTAAAATTGGACTTATCCCTAAAAATTTATTTTAAAGGACAATGTTGAATTCTGCAGCGGACTTTTTAGAATAACATATAATTTTTTTATTTGAGGGATGTAGTGAAGTTATTATATAATTTTAAAAGAACTTATTCTTTCATGCGTGGATGCATGCACTTGTTGGGATATGTACAGATTTTAACCTTCCACCCTCTTTCCAGTAGTTTGGCCATCCATTTCAATTTTCCATGCCAATTATTATGGCTCTCGTTTATGCCTCTATTTCACTATTTTCCATTACCATTAATTTCACCTCTAACAATGACTAGTGAGATTACTACAAATTGAACCATTATCTTCTCTAAAAACACAAGAAAAATCCTCTATAAAATCATTTTTCTATCTCCCTACAAGTGTATACTTCCATAGATATCTTTGTATGCTGGTGGGTTTATATTAATATTATCATAAATTGCTTGCTCATTTTTCTTTATTGGTTAAGCCCTTGGGCTAGTGAATCTTCCACTATTTGAGAAGCAAGTATTCAGTTTGTCAATATTTGCGCCCTACCCTTCCAACACACAAGACAATCCTCTTACTTGACAGTTGGCAGCTTTATATTCCAACCTCATTCATCTAAACACTAGGTACCTATATCCTCTAAAAGTTTATCTCAAACAGACTGTCAGTTCACCACTTAGAACATGCACACATCAGTTAATCCTAGAAAAAAACAGGGCTTTAGCATTCCAGGCCATGAAGTCTCAAATACATATCAGAAATGATTAATGTAAAACATCTCACTCCCTTACCATATCATCGGCAGCTGAGCCAAGGGGTCCAGAAACATGATAAATAGACGTCTGTCCAAGGAATTCATCCATGATGAATCGATGATCCCCCGATCAAGATTTAGGACGAAGGTACTGCTTTTGCATTACTTGATAAGTATGCTCAAATTTGAGATCTCATATGTCGATCTAGACCTGTTCATGGATTAGGATATAAAAATAACCATTCCTAAACACTCATTAAAAGAGATATGGCATAATCAAATGAAATAACCAGAAAAAGAAAGACAGAAAAAGTTGAAGGACCAATATGGATGGGAGGGTGAAAGGTTATGCTCACACGAATCCATTTTCAGATGATAAAGATGAGAAAAACTACAGAAAAAAAATAATGTTTTCATGTTGATCTAAACACTAGAGAGAATAATAATGTAGATATATGTGGATACGGAAGATGGAAAAAAAGATTCCAGAAATTTAAATTTAGTTTTGAGTTGTAAATCAATAGATCATAATTCATGAATTAGTCCTTTCATTTTTATGGACATGTCTCTATAAATATTTTAACCAAATTTTGGTATCTGTAGTCAATTTAATAATCATCTTGTCCATCTCATTTCAATAAGGCAGATTCATTGGAAACAAGGAATAAGTACCTTTAAGTCCAAACAAAAGTTTCCTATCACAAAGTCTAGTTTTACACTTTACAGCATGATCCGATTTTGCATTCCCATATACTCTACATTTCAGGTTAATCTCCTTAATCTAATAAGAATAAGAAAAACTGACACAGAATGGTAAGGAAATTAGGGCTTGTGGTAAAGAATAAAAGAAGAAATTAGGGATTTGGAGAATAAATTAGGATTTTGGATCTCATATTAAGACGAATCACATGCACATTCTCTCATGAATCACTTGAGGGGAAGGTTTAGCAGAAGAAAACTTATGCTCTCAATTTTCTCTATATCAATTTCAGCTTAAAAATAGAGTTTTACAATAACAAATCCTACGTGCAAAAAGATAAAAATAATTTTTTTTGAAATCCTAACTAAATTCTTAGTCCAATTTTATTTCTAATCTAGGTAAATTTGATCTTTATTTGTTTCTATCAAAAACAGATAAATAAGATGCAGGATTAGCCAATCAAATGCTAAATAGTCTGTCTTATACATAAAAATGGAGATTGGTTACACACCTTGGGTTCAAAGAATTTGATCAATGCAACAAACTAGACATAATTATTTGTCTGGCTAATCCACTGATAAGTTCAAGAATCACGTGGCTAATAAAAGCAGGCAATTTCTACGCTTGTAAAGTTGGGAGAGTTATTGCATATAACTACTTGGCTATACTTCGCCCAATCAGGAGTACCTGCTTCCTTTGGACCAACAATCACAGATACCGCAGTGGTTACTTTCTTTACTCCTCTGAAAAACCCCCTGGAGGTACTGTTTCCTCTTTAGGAATGGCCCCGTCAATATGATATATTGAAAAAAATGACTGTTAGAATTTAATCCATGCTTGTTAGACAGAAAGACAATGTTGACTAGCTATTGAGGCGACTAACAGGCTCTCATATTTTCCACCATGCTTTGCCACCAGACCTCTTAATTTTACTGCTTCACATACAGCACTTAAGGTCAAACAGGAAGGTTTCACAATACATATTCCGAAGGATTTCCTAAAGAGACCGTAGGGCAATTTGGTGAAGCCTTTTCTTGCCCGTAGTTGCATTGCCACAAATTTGGCACCAACAGACTGAAGAGAGGTGGCCCTAGAACCTGTTGACAAAGAAAAATCGTAACGATCTGCATATCAAGCTAAATAGAAGTTTGTTTGGAGAATTTTGCAACACAGCTAAAATGCGGGCCTCATTGGGTGGTGTTTCAAATCTGCAGGGTCGTGTTTCAAATCTGCAGTACTAAGAGAGAGACTGAATCTCTCTCATTTGGGTTTTGTTTCCACCTAATTTAAATTCCTTATTTCTATTTACCCATAACAAGTAAGCCCTTGGGTAAAATGGATTGCTAGAACTTAGGTGGCATGTTACACTGCTTGAAGTCAACTTGGGCTCAATGCTAGACTGCTTTTAAGTTAGATACTCCTCTTTCCATTCTTATAATCTTTGATCCCATCATCATTCTCTTTGATTATATATAAGATTCCCAATTTCATGTATAAATGATAGCTATGACTATAAATCTTATTAATTTATCTCAATTGAAAATTAAGTCAACAATTATATTTTTCATTCTTGTATTTCTTGTGCTTGTATATGTACAACTATACTTCTCTTCTAAGTAGGAAAAGTGCTTGTGTAGTCTTTATACACTATGTCCTATGTGTTGGGTTTGTATCTCGCATCCGTTGAGTATCCAGATGCGATCAAGAATCACAAGGAGTCCCAGTTAGACTTGGATTAGAAGACCAGAGTTCTAATTGGATTGAACACCAATTAGATGGTGATAGTGTTAATGGGATTAGGATAGCAATACTATATATATATCTCTTGTATGTGATATGAGAGAGGAGAGCAATTATTGAGAGATATGCTTCTGTTATTATGAGAGATGAGAGAGGTAGAGAGATATTTGGATCTCTTCTTGTAACCTATTTTTCTCATAGTGGATATTTCTCTCGTTATTCCCATGGACATATGTCGAACTTCGTCGGCTGAACCACGTTATTCTTGTGTTCTTCTTGTATTATATTGTTGTATTATTTTTATGGTCTCTGCAATCTCGATGGGGAATTCGATCCCTAACAATTAGTATCAGAACTATGGTTATGGATCCTGATTCAAGATCGAGATGGTGAATCTGATGTCGAGTCGACAAGAAGGTTGGCGGAGACATCAAGAGCAACTAAATCAAGAAGAAGAAGAAAAAAAAAAGGAAGAGAGCTGCCTGCCTCCATGAAGAGGGCTGGCGGGGGCCGGCTAGAGGGCGCGCGGCCGGAGAATGCTTGGCCGGAGGATGCCCGGCCGGTGGTGCGCAACGACAGGAGCGCCAACTAGGTGCTGTCCAGCGCACGGCTCACTAGCCGGAGCCGAGGCCAGCCCACAGGGCTTGCCGGTGGTGCGCCCGGGCCGGAACGTCGGGACCTGCATGCAGATGGACGCCGACAGTACGTGAACGACCCTGTCGCTAGGGGCAAGGATGGCGTGGGCGGCAGCGATCGTGATCTTGGTGGAACTTTGGTTGGATTGGGGATCCCGTGTTTTTGATAAACACCAAACATCTATTTTGGATATGTTGCCACATGGAAAATATGATTTGCTGTGGGCTCTAGAATATCAAACACCAAAAGGAGTGGCTGAGAGGATTTTGAGATGCAGATCGACGGTTATGGTTGATCGGATCATGGATCGAGGAATCAGTGTCCGATTAAGGTAATCTAGGAATCGAATCCTATGTTCTTCAGCATTTCGGACGCAGTGGTGGATGCGGATTGGACAAAATCTACTATTTGGAGCAGATTTTGTACAGATCAGCAGTGATCAATGATATTCAAGGGATCGATATTGATCGATCATGATTGGTTGATTATACAATGATGAAGTATGGCATGGTACTTCATGGTGATGGATACGATTACTTCGTGACATGATGAATCACATAGTAATGTATAATCGTCTATGTCTCTGGAGTTGGTCATAGTTTTTGGATAAAAGTGGAGTACGGTATATCGATCACTTTTGTATGGTACACAACATGATAAGTGATTGTGAGTACTCAGAAGGTCCAGGTGTTTTGACCGAGGTACGGTGTAGCGATTATGAGCGTTTGGTGAAGAACGTGGTGTAGTAATAGTGAGTGTTCAAGAGAGTACGATTTAATGATCATGAGTGCTCGGAGGAGAGTATGGTTTAGTGATCATGAGTGCTCAAGTATAGAGACAATAATGATTATATAAATTGTTCCTGGTCGATGGAGCATGGTAATCATGCGGTGGATGCCTGCGAAGTGGATGGCGAGAACAACGGATTTTCTCAAATATGCATGGCTCATCGGATACGAGCCAAGGTGGAGATTGTTGGGTTTGTGTCTCGCATCCGTTGAGTATCCAGATGCGATCAAGAATCACAAGGAGTCCCAGTTGGACTTGGGTTAGAAGATCAGAGTTCTAATTGGATTGAAACATCAATTAGATGGTGATAGTGTTATTCTAATGAAATTAAGATATGAACACTATATATATATCTTGTATGTGATACGAGAGAGGAGAGCAATTAATGAGAGATATGCTTCTGTTATTATGAGAGATGAGATAAGTAGAGAAATACTTGGATCTTTTCTTGTAATCTATTTTTCTCATAGTGGATATTTCTCTCGTTATTCCCGTGGACGTATGTCGAACTTGGTCGGCTGAACCACGTTAATTCTTGTGTTTTTCTTGTGTTATATTGTTGTTGTATTATTTTCTTCGTCTCTGCAATCTCAATGGGGAATTCGATTCCTAACACTATGTTTCGTCAGCTCATTTAATGGAACACGGGGTTATATTCCCATCGTCTTTTCTCAAAAGGAAAAAAAAAAAGATTTTGCAGATTTTTTGATTATTCAAATAATCAATATTTACATTAAAAAGTGTTTATAACATTGGGATGTCAGCCTTTGGGATGAAACAAAACAATTTCATTCATTTGCCCATCTGGCCAAAGTGGAAGAATGGAACAACCATTTTATTTGGATATCTCAGCACAACACAGATTTCAAGAATTCCAATTAACATCTAAATTTGCAAAATTCGTGGAAAGAAGCAACACGAACTCCAAATTGTTGATAGATTGCAATCCCCACAAGGCCAACAATTTTAACAGAAATTAATGCACAAATTATTTTAAAAAAAGGAAATTTACCTGAGTGTGATATGTAGAAACTTTCACAAGAGGGCAGCAGCACTCCATTCCCCAACCAAACGAGGAAGCTCGAAAGATAGACAAATTTCTGGAGAAATTGAGCTCATAAATACTTCTCCCCCTGTCCCATGCCCGTTCACTCCCCATTTAACCAAAACCCAACAACAAATCCCAACAAGATAACCCCAATAGCCAATGGCTGATAGCTTAGCTTGATCCATCGGTTAAGATCACTGCTCTGCAGGAACACCAGAACAAACTCCTCCAGGCTCCAGTACTCCTGGAACCAACCCATTGCCTCCGCTTCCCTCGCGCTAACCAATGGCCAAATCACCGGTCAAGATCTCGCCTTTTCGCCTCACCTCCCTCCTCCGCCTCGAGAAAAACCCTAATGTCGCCCTCGACCTCTTCAAAAACGCTAACCCAGGCTCCCAACCCTCGAAGCGCTTCCGCTACAGCGCCAGATCCTACGACCTCATCATCTGCAAGCTTGGCCGATCCAAGCGATTCCAGGAAATGGAGCAGATCCTCGAGCAAATGTTCGACGAGACAAGATTCGTCCCTAAAGAAGTTCTCTTCTGCCACGTCATCTCCTTCTACGGCCGGGCCCACATGTCCGGCCCCGCCGTCAGCACCTTCCACCGGATCCCATCGTTCCGCTGCCACCGGTCGATCCGGTCATTCAACTCGCTGCTCAACGCTCTCCTTGAATGCGGCGAGCGCCGGAAGATCACCGAGCTCTGCCGAGATCTCGGCACGCTCGATCTGCAGCCAGATGCTTGTACTTATAATATTTTGATTCGGTCATGTACTTCGCTGGATTGTGCGTTCAACTTGTTCGATGAAATGCGGAGGAGAGGGATGGAGCCAAATGTTGTCACTTTTGGTGCACTGACTTCGGCTCTATGTAACCATTTGAAGCTCGATGAGGCGTTTAGACTCAGAGGAAATGCTGAGGCTGCATAATTTGAAACCCAATGTTTATATTTATACGACTTTGATTAAAGCGCTCTGCAAGAATGGTAAGCTTGAAGACGCGCTCAGTTTGAAGGAGGAGATAGTTGGATTGGATTCTGCGGTCTATTCGACTATTATTCGCGCGCTGTTCAAGGCTGAGCGGAAGGGGGAAGTGGTTGGGATCTTGAAGGAGATGAAGGGCAGTGGTGTGAGGCCCGATGTGGTGACTTACAATGCGATGATCGCGGGGTTTTGTGAGGATGGGGATCTTGATGCTGCGTTTGAGGCGATGAATGAGATGGAGAGGAATGGGAGCCTGATGTTGTGAGTTTTAATACGATTATCTCGGGGTTGTGTAGGGAAGGGAGGTGGAGGGATGCAGCCGAGGTGTTTGAGGATATGCCAAGGAGGGAGTGTAGGCCGGATGTGCTGAGCTACAAGATGGTATTTGAGGGGCTGTGCGATGCGAAGGAGTTTAAAGAGGCTAGGTTGGTTTTGGACGAGATGCTGTTTAAAGGGTATGACCCGGGGGAGAGGAGTGTTAAGAAGTTTGTGGATGGTATGTGTGGGGCGGGGGACTGGGGTGTGGTAGTGGAGGTTCTATGTCTGTTAGCAAAGAGGAGGAAAGGGGTAATTGATGTGTGGGAACTGGCTATTAATCATGTTTTGAAGGAGAGGGAGATTGGAGAGTTAATGAATTGCCTTATATTGGTATGAATTTTTTTGAAGTTCGGAGATTCTGTGTATTGCATGAGGATGGGTTGCATTAGTGAAATTCGAAGGATACCATCATAATAGGCAAAACTTTATCAAGAGCACTGGAATTTGGCATTGCATTTGGCTTCTGGGGAATTGCAAGTCATGAACTGTGGGTTATTGAAATCAAAACCTTGGCAAGATTGGTTAGTGAAACAAAGCTAGTAAAATTGATGAAAATCCCTGGTGGATGGGAGCATCCGCAGAACTTTTGAATCAGTACGGCAACCATCCCACTTCCAATCCTGCTTCTGTATTGTTACAATTGTATATAAGCCCGGTTTTTACCGGAGTTGCAATTTTGGTAGGGAGATATTTATGTGATCATGCTGGGGAATGTAGGCACATAATAGGACAATGCGAACTGATTAGGGATCTGAGCACTCTATTCTCCAGGACACATTGCTGCAGGATGGATATAGAGTTCAGACGACAATGATGGTATGGTTTTACCTAGTTTGGTTTATTTTACATCTGTTTACAATTATGCACCTGTTTCATTCAGCATTGAGACAACTGTTGAGTCCACGGAGGCCACTTCTCGAATCTCCTGCTAGAGTGTTAAAGAGTGTTCATGCTAGACAAGTAAGAACACTGGATTCTAAACCCTTTTTTTTTTTTTTTTTTGGGGGGGGGGGGGGGTTGGGTGGGTAGTTCCGCATAAGATATGAGATAAAAGGTAGTATACCTTATAAATGATTCTGAACTCCAAAAGTAATCCTAACTAATGAGGGAGAAATTTGTTATTAAAATCAATAAAAACTAATAGTTAAATGTGTTTGGATGGGAATTGTTTTAGCATTGATGACCTCTTTGAAAGCCCTCTCTTCGAAAGGGGAGTAAAGAAACAACTATATGACATTGAAGTGGAACGAAGAAACATCTATTTTAGGATCATCAATATGCTTTGAATGTGTATTTATCATACTTTGAGACGTGTTTGCGGACGTTACACATGGATGTATTGGGGGGCCACTTCTTGAATATATTGAGAAGCTTTTGTCTGTGAATGTTAAAAATTGTACTTGAGCTTAAATGTAGGAATTAAATATTACATGAAACAATGCCACATAGGGATGTGGTGGGGATCATCTCTAGCAAAAGTTAGTGTTACATAGAAAAAGTGTCACTCCACACAGGATATAGTGGGGGTCATCTATTAAATATGAAAGAACGAGAGCCACCTCTTAAATCTATAGTCATCTTAGAATCTATTTGAGACAGAGATGTAGTGGAGGCCGCCTTTTGAATCTTTGGAATCACCTCTAGAATCTATATAGCCACTTGGAAAGCTTTTGCTCGGGACATTACAAAACATCCTCTCTTTGGAAGGTGAATGAAGAAACATCTATGTTATATTTAAGGGGATTGAAGAAACATCAACGTTATATCGATCAATATGGTTTTAACATGTACATATCATTCTATGAGCTTGTGTATCAAAATGTTGCGAATGGTATCAATGCCTAACACTTGTCGGAATGCCACACAAGGATGTAGTGTGGGCTACTCCTTAAATCTATAGGGACGCTCTGGGAATAATACAAATTGTATCAAAGCCTAATGTTAGTTGGAATGCCATATGGATGTGGTGGGGGCCTCTCTTTGAATCTTTAGGAAGCTCTTGCCTAGAGACAATACAGTTGTAATCAGAGCCTAGCACCAGTTGAAAATATAGAAACTAAGTGTTAAATAAAACAAAGTGTCACACCACATAGGGTTGTAGTGGAGACTACCTTTAGCAGAACTAAGTGTTGCATGGAAACACTGTCAATCCATATAGGGATGTAGTGGGTGCCACCTCTTGAATTTGAGTTATCTCTAGATTCTACGGAGACCAATTCTAGAATCCTACATCTCTTGGTAAAGTGTTAGAGTGTACGTGTTAGACTAATAAGAACACTAGATTCTAAACACGGGACTGGGAGGGGGGGAGAGGGATTTGTAATACTCCACTCTAAAAGAATAGTCATTAAAGATGAGATTAAAAGAAGTGGAGCTATTTCTTGAGTCAATTGAGAAGCTCATGTGCAGAGACTTTATAAATGATATCAGAGCCTAATTCCAATTGAAAATGTAGGAATTAAATTTTACATTAGTGTCACACTATAGAGGGATGTGGTAGGGTCACCTCTAGCAGAAGTAAGAGTTAAAAGATGTAATGGTGGTGACCTCTTAAATATGCAGAAGCCATCTCAAAAATCCATGGTGGACATAGGGATATAGTGGGCGCTATGTCTTAAATCTTGGAGAGTCATCTTTAGAGTTTGTGGAGGCCATAACTAGAATCCCATAACTCCTGGTAGAGAATTGGAGGCGAAAGTATTGGAGCATATGCATTAGGCTAGTAAAGATGCTAGATTCTAAGTACAGTTCTAAAAGAATAGTTCCACATTCGTGATGAGATAACAAGTAACGTATTTTATTGTGATTCTATGAATGAAAAAAGTATAAGTAGCTAGTAAGGGAGAATCCTGTGATTAAAATTAATAAAAACTATTAGTTAAGCCTGGTCGGGTAGGAATAGTTTTAGGATTGTTAACCTCTTGGAAAATTTTTGCCTGAGAACATTGCAGAACATCATCGTTTTGGAAAAGGAATGAAGAAACAAACACAGACACATGCATGCACTCACGCACGCATATATATATATATATATATATATATATATATATATATATATATATATATATATATATATATATATATATATATATATATATATATGTGTGTGTGTGTGTGTGTGTGTGTGTAGACATACACACACACACCAACACACGCACGCATGCGCACAAATGTATGTGTATATATGTACACACACGTGTGTGTGTATATATATGTGTGTGTGTGCGCGCGCGCGCGCGTATTTATATATGTGTGTATATATGTACACACACACATGAAGGGGAATGAAGAAACATCCAAGTTATATTGATCAATATAGTTTAATGTGTGCTTATCATACTTTAATGAGACTTCTGCTATCTATTGAGATTTTATAAATAAAACATGGGGGACTACATACCTATCTTCTTTCTTTAGTGAGAAATAGAAGAAAATAGGTAATTTATTTACCTGGTTTCTTGTGTCTCAATTTCAGAAGGAAATTGCTGGTATAGGGAGGAAAAAAAAAACCAATTTTTCTATATACAGAGAACTTGGAGTAACTGATTCTATCGATCCTTAGCTCACAACATTATGTTGAATCTCTTGGTAGACTTACTACATACTCAGTGCTATTTTATTTTTCAAAGAAATTTAAATCCTTCACATTTTTCAAGGAACTTGCAAATATAATTATTGTTTGCATTGCCATCATCAAATAGAATAATGCTTTATGATTGATGCGGTTGTCCTATAAGCGACGAGAGGAACATGCTTTTCACAAAGGATTTTTTGATAAATACTCCAGAAATCTTTAATATTTAGATATTTATCCTCAAATCTTCATATTTGGATAAGTACCCTTCAAATTTTTGAAGTTAAGCAAAAGTACTCTCATATTTATAAGAGAAATTCTATTTGCACACGGAAATTTATTCTTCACTTATAATTTTAAAACTTGTAAATAATTACAAATTTATCATTTATTTTTTTTACTAAGTTACCCTTTTAAATCACAAATTAAGACTTTTTAAAATTTAGAATTACAACTCATCGTCTTCCTCCCTGTTTTTTCTCCAGAACCTTTAAAAATATTTTTTAGTGGAATTTAATTTTTAAAAAAATATATCTCCTACAAATCCATTGATTTGATTTCTTAACCTCTTAAATTTTTTAAATTTATATTCCTAAAAAGATTTGGAAAAATTTTAAATTCTTCGAATTCACTGTAATAAGTAAAATTAGGGTTTGAAGTTTTTGTTTTAATTTTTTGTATTTAAATGGAAAATTTCAACATGCAATTGGTGTCGGAGGACAAATTTAAAGTACAATTTAAATTTATTCTTAGTTTTTTATGTGTATTTGTTTGCAATTTATTATTACTTATGATTCTTTTGTGAGGGAGACGTCGGCTGCTGGTCAGGTTTTAATACCCGACCAAGTGATTCTTTGGTCGGGTATTAATACCCGACTAACATATTTTTAGCTTGAGAATTAATATCCGACTCGAAAAATTTGGGATCAGACGACATAAGGAGATAGAGAGAAGGAGGAGGGTTAAACTTGGAAAAAAATTTGGGTGCATAGAGTAAATTTGTGATATTTCAAAATGGAAGTTTGGTGTAAAGAGCACTCAGGATGTCAAAAGTAAATTGCAGTGTGAAAATAGAATTTCCCCATATTTAATGGGAGTTGGATCTTGAGAACTAGCATACTAGGGCATAACTAGCATTTTTTGTATCCAGTACTGAGTTTCAATTATAATTAAATTTGCATACATCCTCTAATTCTCTAACTAATTCACAGATTGATCTCATATAAAAATTATGCAGCTCTTCCCTTCAACAACCTCTCTAAACTCCAGCACTCCACTTCAATATGCAGATACATCATCAAGATAAGCTTTCTATATGTCACAGTATCTTTGCGAGATTAACTGAATCATTACCTTTGAGGTTAAGCGCACAACTTTATTTGTTGCTAAGTCCCATTTTCAAACCATTCACTGGAAGCAGACCTTCAAAGTCCCTTGTTACCCAGTAGCCAAGCAGCAACCAGGCCTGCTGTTTTCTCCATCAACTTAACTGTGACTTAGGCCATTATTTTTGAAAGTCAGATCATTTCTCTACCCAGGTCCAGCAGAATTGATTTGACTGCGTTCCTGGAACCTAAAGTTTCAGATATATCCAATTTATGAAAATTCTACCCTCATATGTGGTCAGTTCGGAAACACTAATGTTAATCCCCATTGGATTTGGAAGCCTACTTATGGAAAATGTGAAGGCTTTCATACGCGTACAATGTGAAGGCTTTCATACGTTTACGGAAAGAGCAATGCTTTAGAAAGACATAAAATAAGGTGATGCTTGGAAATTTGACTTGATGTCGGCATGACTCCAACACCTACCCTGAAGGAAAATAGAATCCTTCACTATTGATTTATAAAATTCTAATAATATAATATTTTCTGGTTATTGAGTATTTCAGAATCAATAAACATATTCCTCTCAATTCTGAAATATTATCATACAACATAACCTTACTTTCTTTTTACACAGAGTTCTCTCCTACAAAGTTTCATCATATAAGTTTGATCCCTTCATATGTTGAATAACTGTGTACATCTTCTTTGCTCGTGTATATATGTACTTGAGCTGAGAAAGGGCATGGCAGAAGCTTCATTCCTCTCCAGCAAGCCAAGTAATACGATATGCAGGATTATTAAGCACAAAATATTTTAAGTAGAAATAAGGCACCTAGATGCATATAGTTCCACCCATTGATGCACGTCTAGTGGGAAACCATTGGGTCTGTACAAGAAATCACAACCCTCGTGATTCGCAAGACAAGATCACATGACAATTAACCCTTCCCTTTCCATTACAACGTACACATCGAGAGCCACTCTCTCTTGATGGACTCCATCTCATGATGAATTAACCTTGTGTTGGTGATCACCATCACCCTTTGGGTGTGTCAAATCTCCCTTTCTTGATTTTGAGCTCGGCACTGAGATCTTTCTACTTGATGTTCTCCTTCTTTTTATTTCCTCTCTCGTCAGGATGCTTTTAATCTACATATCCCTTCCATATTAAAAATTTATTGTGGGTTATACTTATAGCCCTTAAATTTGGTATCTCTATTCCTAAAACATAGAGAAATACTAATACAAGCCATGTTACACATTGCTCATATATTTTTTTTGAGGTTGAAACGGTAAGCAAACTACCCCCGCGTTCTATTAATGAGAAATAACAGAACAACCGTTTTACATCAAATCAACAATAAAAAAAACTAAAGCAAGCCAAGGAACCTACGAGTTCCAATAGTTCGGCAATACAACATTATACATGCATAAAAGATAATGTGCAAAACATAGAAATAAAAGACTCTCACTCAGAGTAGAGTATAGGACCAAAATGCCTGACTCATCAGGTGCCGTCAGCCGTGTCCTGTGGGGGTCTCTCCAGGGATTCATCCTGCATCTCCTCATCTGTGTCTTGCTCTTCCGAGAGGCACAACCACTTTTTTTCTAATAAAAGACCTGTCCATGAGAATATATTAAGGTGCGTGAGATAGAAACAAATATCGGTTGGATGAGTAATCTATCTAAAAATTCTATTATTTCTCTCTCCACACATTCCAACATATGGTTGCTGTCATTATGCGACGTATATGAGCACCGTGGTTTGTGGACCTACCAAAACCTGCTCTACTCCAAATATCGGATGTTTGGACCATCTGAATTGTTATGTGCAAGTATGCAACGCACTTTACCCAAATTCTTGCAGTATAAGCTCATGTTAGGAAGATATGTGAACTAAACTCCCCTTCCGACTGGCAGAGAGCACAAACACCTGGCCCTTTCCACCCCCTCCTTTGTAGATTATTCCAAATTAGAATTGCTCCTTTTGCAATCAGCCACAGAACACATTGCTCATACATTAAGAGCAAGTTAATTATGTGAATTAAAACTCCTCATACATTATAATACAATCCCTCATTGAGAAATTCCAATCTAACTCGAATTGAGAATCCTCGTCTATTGGAACTTATTTATATCCTTAATAAGGTTCCTAATCAAACTTGGAATCATTGCACTTTCCTGAATAAGTGTTAATTATCCCGTCATCGAGCATTTTCTTACTATCGATAATCTCCTGACACTTTGGTACTCCAAACATTATATGATTAGGGACTGTAACTCTCCTGGTTTTTTTCATTCTTTTTATTACCGTACTAGACGGCCCGATGAAAGTTCCAAATATGAGGCAATCCAAAATCGTCTCATGGAGGGAAGATTTCAGCATGTCTAGATGTCGAGAGAAGATTATATGCCCAATGTTGATCATAGTTTAAACCTCAGTATTTACACCAAAGCAACATTTGTGAAGAAATATAAGAGCTGAAATAATGAGAAGCTTGCTTCTCAAGTATTGAAAAGCCTCCACAGCAGCTAAAGATTAACACCATAGTAAAAGAAACAATCTAAATGACAAGGGTAAAAAAAGAGAGATGTTATTGATTTTCATTTCGTTCACCAGCTTAAAATATATGGAGCTTATGAGGGCTTCCATATGTAGGGAGCTATGGATATGAAGCCGATTTCCTTTCGTGATAGCTCTTTTTTACGGAGTTAAACTCAGACAAAGAAGATGTTGACACTTGTGAGACTAAACAAGAATTGATCTAGATGTATTTAGGTTTGAATCTAGTGATTTCTCCCCAAAAAGCAGTTTAAAATGAGTGCTTGCGATCTCATTTTCTAAGAGATGATAGACACAAGTACATATATGAAAATTGAACACATGAAACAACATCAAGAATTAATACAAAACTCTCATCTAGGTCCTGATAAAAGCCATGTTGATCGGGGACCTGAAGAAGGAGCAAAATTCTCACCATTCGCTCGGTCCTGCAGAGTCGAAGTAGTAAAATCATACTCTATATTAGTCTCAACATTTATTGAACCCTCTAAAACCTTCACAACTGTTGACATTTTTGGCCTTTTGGTGCTGTCAGTTTGCAAACACCACATTGCTAGTCTCATCATCTCAATGATTTCGTTCTCATGCAGTTGCATATCTTTACTTTTATCTGCAATATCCATCAGTCGATTTTCTTTAACCTTGTTTTGTAACAGACTAACCAAGTGGACGCATTCTTCTGGCAGGGAATAATCCAAATTCTTCCTTCCGCATATAATCTCCATGATCACGACGCCAAAGCTGAAAACATCCGCCTTCTCTGTAATCTTTGATGTCAACCATTCAGGAGCCAAATAGCCCCGCGTTCCTCTGATTGTAGTCAGTACATGGCTCTGTTCCCGATCAATCATCTTAGACAACCCAAAATCTGCAACTTTTGCTCGGAATTCTTCATCTAGAAGAATATTATGTGGCTTAATGTCTAGATGAGCAATCCGTTGCCTGCATTCTTCATGGAGGTATGATAACCCCTTGGCTATGTCGGTTATAATTTGGAATCTCGGCTTCCAATCAAGAGCAAGATCTTGATTTCTGTGGAAGATCCACCTATCCAGCGATCCGTTGCACATGTACTCGTAAACCAAGAGTCTGCACGACTTCTCGGAACAAAACCCTATCAACTGTACCAGATTGATATGATGAATGTTGCCAATAGTGTTGACCTCGGCCAAAAACTCCTTTTTCCCCTGACCAGTATGATCTAACCGCTTCACTGCAATTCTCATTCCATCGCTCAATTTCCCTTCGAAGACAGACCCAAAACCTCCTTCTCCCAGTTTGAAGCAGAAGTCTTTAGTTGCAACTTTCATCTCTTCAAAAGAAAATCTGGTTGGTACTCCTGCTAGATTCTCAAGTTCGTCTTCCTCATCAAACTCACCGATGTTTCTTCGCCTTACGAGTACAATGATGAAGCCAACTGCAAATGGAACGGTTACTCCAACTACAACTCCAACAGTAATTGTTTTCTTAGACAAACTTTTTAACCTGTTAGAACGAGGAGGAGCAGAAGGAAGAGAATTTGGAACTCCTACAGGATCTTGCACTTTGATATATGCTGTTGAATAGTAACCACTTTCATTCTGATTGTTGTTCTTCATGGAAAATATCTTTGATGGAAGATAACAGTCACCTTCGGATTTGTTTGAGTAATATTTGAAGAGTGCAGCTTTACATGAACAGTTTCTGAGACAAGCTTGCTTGCAGCTCTCTTCATCTGTGCTAATGGAAGCGGCTTCAATTTGATAACTGAAGTAGGCCACATCGTCAAAAGGTAATAGACGATGGTGTTTGATGGATTGACACGAGAGAGGAGTTGCCAAAGAGAAGCCAACTCCACAAACTGTTGGATAATCACAGTCATCATTCAGCCCAACAGCCAAGACATCGGCCACTCGCTTCCACCCGGATGCTCCAGAATCCATTATGCCCCATTCATACAGCCTCAAGTGCCCGTTGGATTCAAATCTCATATACTGCATTGTTGATACCTGTGGAAGCAAGATTGTAAAAGTTGGTTGACCTTGCACCAACGAAGTGAACATGCTGAGGTTTCCATTGCTAAAGGTTATGTACGAAGATTTGTTTTGTGGTTTAGGATCATAAGCTACATAACTGTAGTAAATTTGAGGAGGGTTAGCATCTACATAAGCTTCCAATCCACCAGAGGTAGTGGTAAGGTACAACTGACCTTCAGTCGAGTTTGCTACTGAGCCATTGGCAACAAGTCTCTGCCCTTCTCTCAGTGTCTGTCCCAAAACCAGTGAGTCGGTTGGGTGGTCAAATGAGTCCCAGACGGTTGCATTTCCCTCATCAAAAAGTATCAAGCTTCCATTTTCAGTTAGGCTCATGCCTGCAACAGACTTGCCAGCAGTGTCCGTAGACCAGACAGTTCGTCCGTTGGCATCCTCGAGGACTAAGTTACCGTCGCAAGAGAAGTGGAGGGTGGCATTTTCTTCAACCAGGTGGCCCCGGTTGGCAGACCAGATTACTTGAGGCATTGCACTCATGGGATCAGTAAACACCAAGTCATTGTCATTATAGAAAATGGCAACAGCGAAGAGGTAGGTATGGCACGCAGGGGCAGCAATGCAGAAGAAGCCGCAGATAAAAGAAGGGCCGGAACTTCCTCGCATGAGAATGGGCCGAATCATGGTGCCATCGGAGTAGATGATGGCCTTGCGAGTGCTGATGTTATTGGTCCACACAGTTGAGAGCTTTGCAGTTGGGTAGTCGAAAGGCCCTGCATTGACAAGGAGGGGAGAGACTATAACTAACAGGAGGAGGAGGAGAAAATAATTGTACTGTGGTAGCCTCATCCTCATTTCTGTCTGGGATTTTTCCTACAGCTCCTTCACCTCTTATAACAACAGAGCAACAAACTGTTTGGACCTGGCAAAGTCCTGTATTTTTAAAAGTCGCGTCATGTTTCCTGTTTTGGCGCCTGCTCTGCACTCCATCAAGAATCAACTGTAGGTTCCTGGAACTTCAGTTTCGGATAATCCTGAATGTCTGAAATTAACCACTTTTTCGTTCTGATTTAGAATTGAACACTAATGTTGATTCTCATTGGCTTTCATATGCTTTCAGAAAGAGCTAAGCTTTTGAAAGAGAACAGAGCATAAAGCAAGAGACTTTGATTTTATGGACACTGATTTCTTGCTGCTGTATGGGGAGTGCATGCAGCGGGGTTGGCAGGGAAATCTCTATGGCGGCCACTGCTATTGTTTTAGGGGGATATGGTCGGAAAGAAACAGCGATATACATTGAGATTAAAAAAAAAAAAAAATTAGAGAGAAAAACCTAGGTAATATCTGCTAACATCAGCTCTTGATGGCGTCTGCCTATCGAGATATCAAGGAGGGACTGAAGAGAGCAGATGATCGATCTAGGGTGACGTTCGACCGCTCATGTGTACAGGTCAGTGCGTTTGGAAATTTGGCAATATTGATTTCTAATTCCATTTTGGTGTGTTGACCGTGCTTTTAGACTTTGAAAAATTCTATTTGCACATGACATTTTACTCTTGACTTACGATTTTAAAACTTATAAATAATTATAAGTTTGTTATTATTTTTTGGACCAAATTATCCTTATAAATCTCAAAGTAAGACTTCTTAAAATTTGAAACTATGAATCGTCTTCCTCCTCTATTTTCTCTCTAAAACTCTAAATATTTTTTTTAAGTATTTAATAAAAACATATCTCCTACAAAATTATCGATTTGATTTTTTGACCTTTTAAAATTTTTTACGTTAACGTTTCTGAAAAGATTAGAAGAATTTTAAATTCTTCAATTTCACCGTGACAAGTAAAATTTGGATTTGGAGTTTGAATTTGAGTTTTATTATGCAAATGGAAAATTCCAACATGCAATTGGTGTCAGAAGACAAATTTAAGGTACGATTTGAATTTTTTTTTTATGTTTTATGCGTATTTGTTTGAAATTTATCGTTAATTAGATTTCTTTTGTGAGTGAGACTTCGCTTGTTAGTCGGGTATTAATACCCGACCAAAATATTTCTTAGTTGGATTTAATACCCGACCAAAATATTTTTTGCTCTTAAACTAATATCCAACTCAAACAAAAATGGATAAAAATGGGATCGAACGGGTATGGAGTTAGAGAAAAGGACGAGGGTATTTTTGGAAAACAAATTGGGCGCAAAGAGTAAAATTGTAGTATTTTAA